>BJKM01001599.1:0-23870 GCA_015082035.1 Chaenogobius annularis | reverse complement strand
AGAGCTGAAAATACAATAATAATGGCTATTGTTTTTGGGTGATCTTATTTTAGCATGTTTGGGATTGGTTTGGTTCACACAATAGACCATTCCTCAATAATGCATACACGGCATCCCTCAAAGCCAGACAATATGTAGGCCTGAAAAGGGACATGAACCACTTGTATTTCTAGTCATCCCTTGGAGACTAAACCATGTTATGTGGCGCTTCCTTAATTGAAAATGTACATGTATTGTAGTAAGAAGCATCTGTGGTTCTCAAACTGTGGTACGATACCAGTGTGATGTGCAAATTATTCCAGCTTGTATTTTCTCCACAAAAGCAACATTACTATGATTATATTGTGTCCTTGCTTTTGAAATGTTTTCAATATTTTAAAGCCCATTTTATGAAAAACTATTCTAATCCATATCCTCAATGTCACCTGCTTCAATAACATGTGCGCTCAATATTCTCATTTAATCACTATGTGGTGGTACAATATGATTATTAATAGCTCCACTGCAATCAGATTAACACTGTTTCATCAGCTCCTCAGCACTAATGTGATGGGAGACTGTTGTGCACTTTATCACCAAAAAGGATTCACACGTTGCCTTTTGGTATAATGGGCACGCGAGTTTGAGGGGAACACATTTGCCTAAAAGAGTGTGAGCGTATGTGTGACTATGTGAAGCAGCAACAGGAAAATCATTGTCACCTGAAAATAATACATTTCCTTCTATCAGATGTCATTTTGGAGCAGGGGAGATGTTTTATAGATACAGTCAGGAGAGGGATATGAAAAAGGTGAGGCTGCCATTGTCCTGGAGCTCATGAATACATATTTTTGATTAAATTCATCTCTTTTATATTTGAAATGATGGGGATAAAAGGGACGCAAAGAGATTTCCATTCTATGCTACCAGCTGAATTAATTTGCATTATGCATATTAATATTTATATACAAAATTTATTACATCTGATGTGTGTGTGTATGATGTATATTAAATAAAGTATTATTCATTCTGGATCAGTTTTTTTTCAACGAAAGACGCAACATTGCAATTATTTGGTTTTGACATCCTTGTTTTTCCCATGTGCTCTCAAAACACATTTTTAGGCATTGAAATAATTTTATTGGCATAAAAATTTAAATTCATGAAGCCTCAATAAATCAAAACTCATACTGTTGTTTTTAAATGACACTTCTAATATCAAGAGAATGGCGCATGCAATGTGGCATTGTGTGTGTTTCAGTCAAGTTTTGCTGTAGGCGTGGATAGACAAACCTCCATGATACAGAGCTTGAATATGTTTGAATATATATAAACAACTGTTGCATAGTCTGGCAGAGTGGCTTTTAACGCACCCTGATTCAGTCCTTCTAGGTAATTGTGAGCAGCTGTAGAGTTTCCTAAAGTAGAAAGTGTGATGACTAGTGACTATTACTGAACTGCATCATGCATGGTCATTTGTTACAAATGTACAGTAAATATGCTTTTTAGGAACTGTACTTTTAGCTTACAAGGTTAGGACATATTTCCTAATCCAAATCCTCTGTTTATTCTGGCACAAACACTGTTTGTGAGGTCTTGTTTGAAGTAACTTTAGTAAAATAAAGACAGTCGGTGTCCAGGCAAAGTCCATGCTAGAATTAATACTACAGAGGGGAGCGAGATAGTTCTGCATTTGTTCGCTTTGATTACTGGCATTAGACTGGTTTGATTTCTGAAATACGAATGAGAAGGTACTTAAGAGTTGTGAGAGAGTATCCCTTAAGATAGTATAGATTCTAGTTCCTCAAAACAGTTTTTTCCGATTGAAAATGACATTTGGATGCCAGTCAAAAACATTATTTGACTAGACAACTTGTGTGTGTCATTGTATCCTTCATAAATTGGCTTGTAATTAACTTGAAGTGTTGCTAATTAATTTTTATGCTTCACATTGCTTCCCTTGACTAAATGCTTGGTCTTGCGGCACTGGGGGGCACTAGCATGTTGACTGAGCCTAAGCAGAACCGATGCCTCTGAGCAGATCATTTTTCTATATCTCTCTCTATGTTCTATATACTTTCCATGACAAGTTTGTTGGTGTCACCTTGACGAAAGAACATGCACAGACTTCACAGAAGCCCCAAGTGGAGATAATGGCTTGTCTGTGTCCATGGAAATATAGATCAAACTGAACAGGAAAAAGCACTTAAACATATCGTGCTATTCTTTTGATCACCAAAGTAGAAAGTGTACCTGCTGCACGGGTCGTATCTTCAGTGAAATATATTGTGTTTTTCGTTATATCATATTAGCAGGGAGGTTTTTGTGGTGTTACTGACAGAAAGTGCATAAAACATTTAAGGAAAGAGAGAATTGTACCATAAGCTCATCTCTGGAGAGAAACTGCGGGTTAAACACTTGTATGTTAAAATATTCAGGATGTCTGTCAAGTTGAAGTTTGCCTTGATAATAAGCCCTTTGGCATTATAAAGAAACACATCGCAAAAGAATTGTTATTGAAGTAGTATAACTACTCAATAGTATGAGTAGTTATGAGCTCATGTGAATTTACCAAATGAAAAAATTGCAACTAATATTTCTGGTAATTAGACCTATTCAAGTGACAACAAGTGGACAACCTTGGGGCCCTGAAAAGCCATCAACTTCCATTTTCCATACGAACATGCTGCCCATTCACTACTTAAATGTTATACCAAATTTATAGGAGTTGTGAGTGACATTATCTCTTTCTAGAACTTTACAACATATACGTATATGTAAACCTTAAATTCAGAGTTTGGCAAGTTACTTTGGAAATGTAATAAGAGTATTGATTACTGATTACTCTTTCTAAAATTAATTTAGATTACTTAAAAATACTTAAAATTAATTAGATTACAGATTACTATAAATTACTTTGAAAAGAAAAGGGAACCTACTGTTACAAACCACAGGAGAATTTAAGACTCATGAAATGTATTGACTACTGGTCATTTATCTGAACACAACACAAAGTTATTAGGGATTGTAACTGTAATCTAATCATTTTAAAATGTACTCAATTGTATTGTACCATTATCAAAAAAGTAGTAAAATTACAAGAATCCCATATTTTGTATCTAGTTATTGTCAAACACGAATTAAATTAGTTCAAATTTGAGTTCATTCATCATCACCACTTTTACTTTTAGCCACACCCAGCCTTTACATTTCTGTGTTGAATAGTTTTCATTCATTACCTCTGTTTGAGTAAAAAGTAAGAATACATAAAAATAAATCTGAATTAAAATGATGTCATGTTTGTACATTGTACATTGTAGTTAACATAAAACCATCCACTCATCTAAAGCTGTGCGTACAGATTACATCTATTTGCATAATAGCACTGCAATAGGTCAAACCTTCAAAGATGCTCTGTTCATTTTTTCGATCTAATTTCCATGTATTGTATGCTAATGTTCTTAAATGGGCTAAATTTGCTGCCTCTTACTCTTGTTTTGTTAATGTATGCCAACCATTTGCACCCATATGCTTTAAAAAAAGTTTAATTAGGCCTGCATTTAAATACTGTATTACACATATTGAAACAGACGCACAACTATAATGCATAAAGCCTGTAATCGGATCTCTAAGTGCCTCTTTTGAGAAATCACCACATTGATCAAGTATGGCTGCCTTTATCAGCAACAATGTTTCTTAATTCTCTCACTGACATGGCGCAGTTTCATCCCAGCCATTACTTAGTTCATTATGCAAGAATGATGTCCATTTCGGTGCTCTGGCCCTAGCTTTTCTTTTGTGAGAGCTTGTTTTATGCTTCCCTTAGGAACCATTACGCCCGGACAATGAGTCAGACTGAGCCACTGGAGGGCTGTGCATGGCGTGTATTGAAAACAACCTCCTGTCCTGTTAGAGCTGTGGATGTTAGAGGAAGGTTTACGACCACATAGCCTTGTATTGACGCATGGATGACTAAATGGGCCAATTAATCTAAAAGATTTAAATGCAACAGTTGCCAGATTATGCTATCTCAGAGATTGGTGAGTAGCTGGTCTTTTTTTTCATGGAGTAAAATGTTCATATTGGCAGGTGTAACACTAAGCTGCGTGTTATAAGAGCCACAGTGGGTTCTATCACTCTTGTGTGTATTGAGTGGTATTGATTTAGTCTGACAGAAGGGTGTGAGCGGGGTGAAAAACAGCCCCTGACAGTTGTGGAGACAGTCTTGTAATTAGCCTGGTGCCACTTCCTCAATAAAGTGGAAAGGGTACGACCAGGGCCTCTATAAAGGAGAATTAAGGTAACAAGAGGATGCCAGATGTGACAGTAGGAGAAATTGATAGCTGATGTGCTTTTCTATTAAGATTGTTTTGTGTGTGTTGGTTTATGTTAGTTTCAGTGTAGTTAGCTACTCCCTTCAGACGGCTTCACTCTTAAAACTTTTGTCCAGTTGACAGAATTACATTTTCTTTTGCTATGGAATCTAACTGGTGGTTTGAGGGTTTGCACTCATACATCAATTCAGGTCTTAAACTTGAGGAATGGTTTTAAATTTTCACGGAATTGAGGTGTAATTTCAGAAGAAGCTCTTATACTTTCCTGACCTTAATGATGCAAAGTCTCATTTCCAGCAATAAAGTAACATATGGATTTTGACCAATGCAAGATGAGCTTATACTTTTTTTTCAATTTATTCAGTCTCATCTCGGCCTGGTCAGATCAAAGGTCCTCATTTATTAGTCCTTGTGTTGAGGAGATGCTTTTTCTTGAATCTCAGCTGTGTCAGGCAGATGGATGAGCAGATGGAGGTGATGAGCACACGCTACAGTCAGCCTGCAATTACTTTCCCGACATATGCTTTATATGACGCGCTACAATTACACCGTCACAATACAGCCTCATTTATCCACATTTCAGGCACCATCTAGTTGTGTGGGACTGCTCCAGAGCAATCCAATCCAAGTTAATCTCTTCAATTATTCTCCTCAGTTAATGTCTACTCAAAGCATGCCTTAAAACACTTACAGGATCGTAGGATCACAGTCAGAAAAATATTACTCTAGGCAAATAGATCTGGCGTGAATCTGTGTATTAATCTTCCTGGTTGCATTCATTTTTTTTCTTTTGGCATTATTATTATTTGATAAGGGTATATGGAAAGAGTTTATTGCAGATGACTAAAAAACTAAACAAAATGTTTAATCACAGCCACAAGGGTTCAAAGGAACGTATGTTTAACAACTGGGCTCCTTCCTGGTCCAGTTGTGATTCAGTGACAGTGACAATGCCTTGGTGACCCAATGCCCTGCAGCATCTGGACTCCCCGGGAACCTACGCCAGGATCCTAGTTGTGGACTTCAGCTCTGCATTCAACACCATCCTCCCTGCTCTGCTCCAGGACAAGCTCTTCCAGCTCAACGTGCCTGACTCCACCTGCAGGTGGATCACTGACTTCCTGACGGATCGGAGGCAGTGCGTGCGGCTGGGGAAGAATGTCTCAGACACTCGGACTATCAGCACACGATCTCCACAGGGCTGTGTACTTTCTCCTCTGCTCTTCTCCCTGTACACAAACTGCTGCACCTCCAGCCACGACTCCGTAAAACTGATCAACTTTGCGGACGACACCACCCTCATCGGGCTCATCTCGGATGGGGATGAGTCTGTCTACAGGAGGGAGGTGGACCGGCTGGTGTCCTGGTGCAGCGGTAACAACCTGGAGCTCAACGCCCAGAAGACAGTGGAGATGATCGTGGACTTCAGGAAAGTCACAGCCCCCCAGCCCCCCCTCATCATGACAGACTCCCCCATCACCACCGTGGACTCCTTCCGCTTCCTCGGCACCACCATCATCCAGGACCTCAAGTGGGAGCCCTCCATAAGCTCCCCCATCAAGAAGGCCAGCAGAGGATGTACTTCCTGCGGCAGCTGAGGAAAGCCAAGCTGCCAGTGCAGATGATGGTGCAGTTTTACACGGTCATCATTGAGTCCATCCTCACCTCCTCCATCACTGTGTGGTACGCTGGAGCCACAGCCAGGGGCAAACAGAGACTACCGCGCATTGTGCGTTTTGCTGAGAAGGTGATCGGCTGCAGACTTCCATCTCTGCAGGACCTGTACGTCTCCAGGGCTCTGGGACGAGCAGGTCGGCTCACAGCTGACCCTTCTCACCCTGGACATGGTCTATTTGAACCACTCCCCTCAGGCAGGAGGCTACGGTCCATCCGGACCAGAACCTCCCGCCACAAGAATAGTTTCTTTCCCTCTGCCGTTGGACTCATGAACACTTCTAAACACCCGTCACTTTAACTGCAACTATTCATCACTTTCTGCACTACAACTGTAAATTTAACTGTAATCTTGTGTACATAGTAATGCCTATTTTTATTTTTATTTTATACTATAGTAATTTTAAATTGTTTCTTAATGCATGCCCTTTTGATTGAATAAATGTTGTTTTATTATTGCTCAGTGTTTTATGCTGCACCTTAATGCCGAGACTAGTTCCCATGTTTGTGAATTTTGTTCATTGACAATGGCAATAAACCCCTTCTGATTTCTGATTTCTGATTTCTGACATTTTGTCTGACCCCAGTATTTTTTGTGCCAAATTATTTAAATGCATGACATTTGGAGATTTTGGAAAAGTATATGTACATGTGAAAAAAAATTAAATACATCTTATTCTCTTACACATGCTAGTTAATCATTGGCCTATGGGTCATCATCATGTAACTCTCTGGGCTATGGTCAGTTATGGATGAGACTTACACGTACATGTGTACATGTGTTGTGCCGGTACTGAATATAGCATACCTCATAGAAATGCTCTGATGTAAAGCACAGTTGCATATAGCACAACAAAAGGTCGAACTTTGTAAAAGAGGTATTATATTTCTGAAAAATGTTCTTTCAATTATTTAGGTGGTGTCAGGCCCTATCTTTATGATTCTAAATGGCGAGTGTGGATTTTTTTTGGCACTTTGCCATAAAAATGTGTCTTTATGTGTCTCATACATAGTCAAGTAAGGCACAGCTTTTATATCATTTTAAAGCACAAGATAAGAATATTATTCTTTACTGGTCCAGACCACTAGCTGTCAGACATTGATAGAGAGGCCGGGCGATAGGAATGAGCGACGCCCTTTTTGTATTGGGGAATAGCAGCTGTAAACAATGTGGGTGAAGTTACATAAAGAATAGTTGCACAATATATGAATGCTTTACATGGCACACAATTATATTTATTATATATTTATATATATTATATATATATATATATATATATATATATATATATATATATATATATATATATATATATATATATATATGTATTATATATATATATATATATGAAAATCTTTTCTAGGGTTTCATGACCTTTTCAACTGAGATGTCAATAATCAGTGACATCACATTTTTATGGATTGGATTGAGTTCTTAATTTATTTATTAAAAACATTACACCACACTGCATCATTATTTCACCTTAGAACCGCACTTGAGATGAAATTCCGATGCCGCCATGACAATGCAGTAATTAAGACGCCCAGCTGTCTTTGCGATATCTCTGGATCAATACATCAGATCTGATTTCAGTCGGCCTCTTCTGACTGGTCCGTCATCAGTTTCCTGGACTGTGCTCCCTCTGGGCCAATTATTGACGCTTTGTTGGAGGAGGATAAGGACCAAATCAGCTCTCATCGGGGAGAGGGAAAGAGAGTGGGCTGTGCTCCTTGTCATACGTTATACCGGTTTAGAACTGCAGTGGGTCCTACTGCGCTGGTTGGAAGATTGGAGAGATAAATTGTGCACAATGCCGTCTCTTCTGTGGAAGAACCTCACTATGACACCTAATGAAGCTATAAACCAAACAACTGCACTCAGGCATATATATATATATATATATATATATATATATATATATATATATATATATATATATATATATATATATATATATATATATATATATATATATATATATATATATATATATATATATATATATGTATATATATGTATGTATATATATAATTCATATATATATATATACACACACACACACACACACACATACACACACACGCACACAAGCGTGGAAGGTGAAGGCGACAGTGGTGCCCGTGGTCATCGGAGCACTTAGGGCAGAGTGGCTACAGCAGACAGACATCTCAGTTCAGAAAAGTGGTGCTAGGAACAGCAAAGATACTGCGCGGAACCCTCAAGCTCCCTGGCCTCTGGTAGAGGACCCGAGTTTAAAAAAAGGGAAGAGACCACCCGCGGACGATGAGAAGGCAAAGTATACTGTATATGGTAAAATGCAATGGCTTTCCGCTGCCCTCGATCATTTGTACATCCTGGTGCACAAAACTAATCCATCATCTCTGAAACTCTGATAAAGTTTCCATCACTGCCTGTGTGGAGTTAAATTGTGCATGCTGGGATAGTGTGAAAAGCCCCATTCACAAATGCCGTCTGACCGGGGAATTTCCCTAGCATTTTTTCCAGAGTAAGATTATGTGAATAAAGCTCGAACTGATTTCGCTGCATTTTTGACAATACAGGACCAATGCAGGGAATGATGTGTGAATAGTTCTGCATTCCAGTTGTCCTCTGAGGTTGCATTTGAGCTCCGACTTGGAACACCCTCACATCTCGGAATTCCTATTTGGAAACTCAGAACCCGGAGTTCGCCAATCCAACATGGCTGCGCCCTGCTTTTGAATAAAGTTTTACATCTGACAATTAAAATATTGATGATACTCATGTTTTTTTTTTTCATTTAATTTCTCTCTATTGCCCCCTGATGTCTGTCAAGCTGCTCCTGTTCTGCTGTTGAGCCTCTGCAGTTAGAATTGCATTGTTGTTGCTACTGTTGCTAACGTTTACACGGCTCTAATGTCCACAAAAGCAAAAATTCACATAACATGTAATAACACTGTCCGGGTTGATACATTAACTTAATTTGATCCTATTTTGGTGGATTTGAGCACCTTCTTGGGTGTTATATTTTGATTTGAGTCTTTATAGTGACTTGTTATGTATTGTTCATAGTTTTTCCGACTTGATGTTGGAACAAGAAACGAGGTCTGAGTTTTTAACCTCTGAAGACAACTGGTTACAAGCTTGTCTACACTATACAGTTAAGTTCCATTTTCATTTCATTTAAATGATGCAGCACACTGCTGTAGTGATAGAATACAGAGAGACAAATGTCAGGTGTGAACAGAGCAAACCTGGCAATGTTGTGGGACTGAAGCATGTTTGAATGCAGGTCACTGCTGACTGTTCTAGCAATATGGATGTGGAAATTTACTGGGAATTGTGTGTGAATGGGGCTTTTGACAACAACTGCAGGAGCTCTATTGTCTTGTGGTTGATGGTGACAGTTACAGCCCTGTTTTGAATTAGATTTTATATGTAAAAATCTAATAGTTGATTTAGTTATTTCCATTTTCATTGTAGGTGTTTTTTACTTTTACCATTAGACATAGACGTGATATTTCTACCGATATCGCTGGTATTTATCTGTCCAACTCTTTACATTTTACAGGATTTTCTTCTGTTCTTCAGCCTTACTCTGACCTTTTATTTTATTTCCATTTAGATTTTTTTTTTTTTTACTGCTGTCAAATTAGCAAGCTCCCCCTTAACCACACACCCTCTGGACTGGATTCATGGACACCATAGGGCCAGGCAAATTCTAATATTATTTTATGGGGATGGCATTTTTCAGAAGCCTCCAATAACCTCCAACTTAACGGCTCTGCTTCCACACTTTGGTTCTTTTCACCCTCTGTTCTTTTTGTTCACACACTCTCCACCATATATGTTCCCACTATTCCTCCCACAATTATCTTATTTTATGATTCTACTTTCCTTCTCTAGTCTTTCTACCTCACTTTTATCCACATCTTGAGTTTTTTTTTTTTTTTTCATCTCTAGCAGGCTGCATCTGTCTGGGTAATGAAGGCACTATTATAAAGTATGGGAGGTGCCTGGGGGCCAGCTCGCAGCCTGTGTATCCGCACACAGAGAAATTGAAATAGGATAAGGATGGAGACAGAGTGCCCGAGACTAGTGGATTAGATGGCCATGATAGGCAGGAAAGATCCAAGATTAGAACAATGTAGAAGAAAATGTTAAGCGAACAAAGGCAGTCATAGTTCCGTAACCCTGTCACTTTTATAGCCTATTATTGTTCTTTCAGAAAGACCTTAAAGAATCGTAAAGAACAACGGTTTCTCAATAAAAATACAGTTTCTCGATAATAATAACAGCCTTGTCAATAGGAGCATATGCTCATATAGACTCTATTAGCTGCAGTGAGCGGCTTCCGCTTAGAAATTTCCACCCTAGAGGACTATCTTAACACATGACTTATTCAGGCAGGAAATAATAAAGAATAGATGAGATGCAGAGACTTAAGTGATGGGCTGGCAGTAATGAGCTCCCCGTCACCTGTAAAAGTACAGTCAAATAAAGTCCAACTTTTAGAGTTAATACTGCATAGGCTTATTATTGCAATGATAAAAATTTGGCTATATTTGGTCAATTACTTGGTTTTCCACATTGTGATATGAAGCAAGGATCTACAGAAGGCAAGGCATTTAACAAGTGATGTGTATAGTCAGTGAACGATTTGTTTATTTATTTTCATCAAAGGGGATGGGGGTCAGGAAATTACTACTGTTTTTTTTTCTATTTAAAAAAGTAAGTTTGGATGCATTTTTGTTATATGGGTTATATTGGTGACTACGACTGATTTTTGTATAATATGGGCACAGACAATTATTTCCAATACCATCATAACAATACAGCTTACTGTAACCTTCAATTCAATTTATTTTTGAAACGCCCAAAATCACAACAGCCGTTGCCTCGAAGGGGCGACAGTGAAAAACGGAATAAAAACAGAATAAGCAGTGTTCATAGGGACTTGGTAATGTCCCAGCGTCCCGTGTCCTTAGATGTCCCAAGCTAAGAAACCTGCAGGAGTTCCACAGTGAAGGAGACTCCCTCGGACGGACAGGCGGACGCGCTTCAATTTGCAGATAGACAATTGAGCTAGACCCACTCAGGAGGAGAACCAATTCTTCGAGGCTGATGAAGAACCGTTCACATGGAGTAGAGACCGTTTCTCCAGGCAGTTGAGGAGCATCTGGATCCACAGGTCCTCGATGTGCCTGCTCCACTCTCATCGAGAAAGTGGAGAGAGAAGAAGGAAAAGCGATGAACAAATTTCAAGTGAAATTAAATATTAAATATTGTTTGATAGAAAAGTAGTAAGACGCAGAGGATAGTGCTCAAGATGCCATACTTCCCCCAGCATAGTTGCTCCTAGGGCAGCATAGCTGGGAAACTGTAGGTTTTTATTTCTGTTCCTAACTGGCCTGACCAGAAGCGATTTCAAAGAGGACTTTTGGGGTAGATTATGATGTGTGCTAGTCTGTCCAGCCTTTATCCAAACAGGAACAAGAGCAAAGCAAATGGTCTCTGAATGTATCTAATCTAAATGAAACTGGCTTAAAAACATGCTCTTTTTGGGTTGTAATGGAATGAATCTCTGGGAAATGCCAAAAAAGGATTATCACACAATTTCTTAAAAACAGATCACAATTCCAATTTTATCATTCTTGTACACGTTTATTTAGTTTATTTGGCCATTTGCAGTTGTGTGCAAAAAAGCTCAAGGTATGCAAAACATTAAAACCAACCACAACCTTCTGTTGTGAAGTTTGCATATTCTGCCTGTGTCTACGTAGGTTTCCTCCGGGTGCTCCAGTTTCCCCTACCACTCAAAACATGTACAATGGGCTCCTACCCTCTGGGGCCCGGACTCCTGAAAACCAGACGCTACATTTCAGTGGACCTTCCTGGTCCTCCAACATTTTGATACTATGAAATAAGCAAGATAAAAAACAAGGATACATACACACAGTAGTTAAAGAGGTAGATCACATTTCAAAGTGCATTGTTCAAGATTGTGAAGGCTTGTGGAAAGAAGCTTTTAGCGTGACGAGGTGTCATACATTTAATGGATCTATATCTTCTTCCTGAGGGAAGAAGCTCAAACATTATTCTGCTTCTATGACCAGAGTGGTCGTGAATGAGTCTCAGGGCTCGCTTTAAAAGTATATAAATCCGTATAGAGTTCAGCAAGATCTAATGCTACGTTTGCAGAGCGGTGTCCAATTTGAATATTAACTCGATGTCTTGACGGCACAGTTTGAACGCAGAGCCTGGAGCTCAATGCACTGGTCGCGTTTTTTTAGCCAGCATCAAAAGTGAATGAGAAGAGCCTCACCATCTGCTGGAGCTGCCGGTGCGGCCGGTGTTTGTTAAAACAGAGAAACTCACATGACAAATGCACCACAACAGCAGATGGTCACAGAGATCACATCACAATCTTATTGTATGGTCATAAATGAGAGCTATTCTGGTTTGTTAAGAGGTATGATGGTAAACTGAAATAGATCACTTCCTTCCTCTCTTTTTTACCAGCAATTCTTCTGTATTAAAAATTGTAAAATAAACTTAACAGAAAGGTTCCATTATCCAGTCCACAGGGCACAGTCACACATAACATTTTCAAGGCTGCGTGCATTCATTTCACCTTGGCCTAGGATTCTCTTGTGTATCTTATCTTAAGTAGCACCAGAAACTACCTCTGCATTGATCCAACAACACGAGATCGGTCCGGCAAGAACAACAGCCACAGGACAAGGATTATGTTTAAAAAGGGCCAAGCAAACAACACAGTGGGACAGGATTTATGACTAAGAAAAGAAAATAGGCAATTTGCAATTTAGTGCACACAACAGACACAAGATGATGTTGATCCAGGGTGGCAAAATATATTTCCATAATTTGTGAGAAAGTTTTGGTAAATCTATTTTCATTATTTTGTGCATGGTGGCAACAACACTTCCTCCAATGCAACATTTCCACCCAGGCTTATGAGAGGCTCAAACAGTACCTTGTGGCTTGAAAAGAAAAGCCTAGCGAATATCTTGAGATAAGAGGTTTTTTAGCAAATTCCAAAATCAAGAAAATGGGAAAAATGACCAAACAAATCAAGAAAATAAAACAAGTATTATTTAAATGTACTAATACAATTCATTATGATCTATGTGTTGTCGTTTTTTTTTTGTTGTTTTTTTACTTTAATAACATTTGTAGCAGCATAACATTTTCTTTCATTTGATCATAAGCCTGCTGCTACAGTTTACTACCCATTAACAAAACTTATAGAACATGTCTTAAGCCGTTTTTGTAAACATACTTAAGGAACTATCGGTCTGTACATTCGAATAATCGCTCCCCATCCCATCGTTACACAATAGTGCAAGGGATCACAACAGCAGCAGTTTGGCTAGAAAAGAGAGGATCAAACTGTTTTTAAGATACATCATTGCCATGGAGATACAAATAGTGTTTTTGGATTCTTCACCCTTAGTTGCTAAACATATTTGGAAATGCCCCTACTCTGCCCTGCACTTTGCCTGTCATTTGAGCTGTTTCCAAGGTCACGTTTTTATGCAAATCATGACTCATGTGTTTGGGATTTGGTTTTGCACCTATTTTACTGTTTACCAAATCACTAGAGAAAAATAATGCATTCGTCTGTTGTGTCACGAGCCCTTTCAGTGTGTGCCTTCATTTTAATACCATCTCTCTGCATGTGCTGGACAAGCTGGTGGAAGTGGCACAAAAGAAAGGTTCAAAATAACCTCGGGTGGATTCGTGAAATATAAAGGAAAGGCCAAAAGAAATCCATGTTCAACATTCCCTGCATCTGTCAAAGCCATTATGCCAGACTGGTGTATGTTTTATCCTTTATCCCAATGTTATACCACCGAAGAAGTATTAAAAGCAGGAATACAATGCCCATGTGCTATTCCAAGACAATGATGCTATAAGAAGTGTCTGTTTGTTTACACAATCAATCATCATAGGAATCGCATCAAATTATTTTTATAATCCTAATCAATACATTTTGCAAAACTATTGTTATCATCAGTGACCACAACAAGGAGATAAATGATGGACATTGGTAACAAATGAAAAGTTCCATATTATATCACAAGTTAAATGAAGTTGGCTATATCTTACAGAACCTCATTTGTCATTTCCATGAGGTCTCCCATAAAAAGAAACAACTTCGGGACCACTAGAATCCATATGGAAGCCACTTGTTAATTAAGGCATGCAAGTAAGAATGGACCCCCCCAGGCCTGCTTCATTAGTCAAGAAGGTGAAACTTAGCAGATGTGGCACCCCAGACAAATGAGTCCCTTAATCAAGACCAACAAAGCTTTCTTTCATGATAGATCCAAGATGGACAAATTGAGAAGGGCATCGTGACTTAGTATTTTGGTGCAATCTTTGTCAGAATATTAAAAAGATCTTGTGCTGATAAAAAGGAGACATGTATGTGTAAAACGTTTGCCAAGTCAATTTACAAACCACTGAAAGTTTTACCATTATATTATTCAGTGGTGTTGCAAGGGCCTTTCCAAACAGACTCCACCCCTTCTTCTATTTACATTTGAACTTAAAATATATATTAATAACAATCAGAATCAGAATCAGAATGAGTTTATTGCCATTGTCAATGAACAAAATTCACAAACATAGGAACTTGTCTCGGCCTTAAGGTGCAACATAAAACACTGAGTAATAATAAAACAACTTATATTCAATCAAAAAAGGGCATGCATTAAGAAACAATTTAAAATTACTATACAATAAAAATAAAAATAGGCATTTCTATGTACACAAGTTTACAGTTATGTTTGTATATAATAATAATAATAATAATAATAATAATACCTATATTCCACCTATAAACATTAGTATGGTTCTTCTGCTTTGCAACAATAATGCCTGTTAGTTATTGCAGTAGCTGAACCCATGACTGAGAACATATGTCAAAGAAATTGGTCTCATCCATGTACTGGGGTCAAACTATCTACAGTCAATAGAGACCTGAATGAAATGTAATTACTGTAATAAGCCAGTGGTAGCCTAAGGACTGCTCTCTGGGGGCCCATGGTGATCAAGGGGTGTGTATTGCCTATAGGGTAGCTTCACCCAGGGCCGGCCCAGCCTTTAAGTGACCTAAGCAGCCGCTTAGGGCCCGGGGACGTTTAAAGGGCCCCCAATCTGGCAACCTGACTTATGCGAAGTGCAAGCGCAGCGTGCGCCACTAGCGTAGTAGCGCTGTTACTGTGCAGACAGCGTAGTAGTGCTGCTAGCACGGCAGCACACACAGCGGTAACATATCACGCACAAACAGCTTTTATTTGTAATGACAAACTGGCAACCAAGGCACCTGACCTGCGCTGATTGGTCAAATTCATTGTGCGCGAGCAGAATGAAAGCGAGACACAAACGTAACAGAACACGTGGTCTTCATGTCCAAAAGAATACATCACTCCGTGCCAAAAAACAAAAGAAGAAACACTTGACGATGAAAAGAAACTGCAATCTCCACAACACTCTCCAGGTACTGAACTTATTTTACAAAGAGACTGTTAGTGCTGCTGTCTGAAAGTACATGAGTTTGTCATGTTAGAGCTCCGACAGCGCTCTGAGGCTGGTGACGAGGCCCTGCCATGGGGGCCCCCCACATACCTGAGTGAGCCAGCACCACTCATAATACGTTTGAATGAAGGCTTTTAAGCATAACATTTACACCAGCCTGGTAGTGTTAGCAGCAGGTGAGGGAGTGAGGCGGCGTCCATGCCCCAGGTCACAAGGCGGACTCAAGCGCCGTCTTGTCCGGACTAGAATCTCTGACATGAAACTTTGGAATAGACAGTGTATGCCCCTAATTTCTTTTCTTTGCATCCCCTCTCTCTCCCCCTCTCGCTCCAAACACACAGGAGCCCGACACACGCTGCCCACGCATCACTGTGCGCTGCGTGAGAAAGCCTTAACCGCAGATCAGTCGTGACTCGTGATGTCTGTTTTACTCTGACTTCCTCAGAAAGAAGCGCAGCGCTGACTGACCAGAGGAACGTAAAGGTTTCTGCATATAACGCCCATCAGCCAATCACATCGCAGCATTGTTTCATGCAGAGGAGAGTCAGAGTCCAGTGTGTGATGTTCTGACCAGAACAAACATCTCATGTCAGCTTTATATTCTAATCAGCTTTTAATAGAGCAATAAAACATTTCAGTTTATTTAAAAAGCACCATTAGACTATTTGTTTGTAATTGTAATAAATTGGTAAATTGTGAAAAACAACTAGGCCTATTATATTTACATATGTTATAAAATAATATTATATATTATAATATCAAAGTGGCAGAAACGCAGTCTTTTCATGACAGGTGTGGCTCTTCACTTCTCCTTCTGTTCATTCTCTGTGGGAATTAGCATTTTGCACTGTGTAGTTTTATCAGTCTTAATTGTTAATCAATCAATGCTTATGTCATTTGTTTAATTTAATGTAACTTGTTTTGTCACTTTGGCAAGAGGGAACAGTCAGGAGCAGTAAAAGATAAATTAGTAAGGATAAGTATTACTTTTACATTTTCAGTTAAATAGAGAATGTACATTTTAACGTTTGTTTACTATTATATCACTGTCAATATTTGAGTTTGTGAGGTGCTGAAGTTTGGCACTTAGACCCCAGTAGGGA
Source organism: Chaenogobius annularis (assembly GCA_015082035.1). Lineage (NCBI taxonomy): Eukaryota > Metazoa > Chordata > Actinopteri > Gobiiformes > Gobiidae > Chaenogobius > Chaenogobius annularis. Next base: position 7,233 of record BJKM01001599.1, on the reverse strand, counting down.
ATAATGAGCGATGTGCAGTGGTTGAAAAAGTATTACATTTTGTCACTTAAGTAAAAGCACAGATACAGAGGCACATGAAAAAAAGTATTGAAGTACCCGTTTAAAAATGTACATCCAACGGTTTATTAAGAGTCAAATGTCGTGATTTTATTTTTCATCAGTGGAAACAACTGCATTTTTTTATGAATACATTTTTTTTTTTATGGTTTAGAATCCATAAACTTGCTAAAAATATATTTCAGTCCAGTTCAAAAATGTAGTGGAGTATCCAATGCAAAAACCTAAAAAGTTTAGTAAAGTACAAGAAGTTTACTTTTGTAGTTCCTAACTTTCCACAACTGGCGACGCGTAGGAGGTGCAGAGTAAGCTCGGAGATAGGAATCTTTCCCATCGGAGGTGAAAACAATTCTGCAAATGTGGTGCTGTGGTGGAGGGGGGCTGCAAGAGCTGAACTTCTGGATGGAGAAGCGGAGGTGCTGAGTTCAAAACAACATCATAATTATGCCTTCAGCTTTGGTCACTTTCCCACATTCAAGCATCGAAAGATTAGCAAAAAGTGAATTATTGTGCATAGTAACAAATGTGCGTACTTTTGTAGTACAGTTCTAATGTTTCTCAAATGCCATTTATAGAAACATAACAATCTAAAGTGTGAAAAAGAGCTTATTATGTTTCCGTAAAAGCTCATCAGTGCAACCACAAACAACAACCGTTCATCTCCAGTCAACCACTCCGTCCCAGTACAAGGGGATATTCTTCATAAAAATCGTTAAGAGAAACCAATTATCGTGTTACCGGCTGCGTGCTGCTAAAAGGACACATGGCCCAGACTGTGTGCATCTCTGTCTGGTTTTCCACTGTGCATTGGACATGATTGTTTCTGCCTCTCACTTGAATGAATTGTCTTCATTTAGTGGATCGATATTGCTGCTAATGGCTGCTTCTAACCCCAGTCATCAGCTGATTGGGCTGTTTTGTGAGTCAAAGGAGGATTCCACTTTGGTCAGTGTTCAAGACAACTACACTTACACTGTGAATGTGCTACTAACTACAAGTGATGGTATTTGGATTGGAAGAAACCTGTTTAATTATGAATCATTTATATTAAAGAGATACCACACATGAAGTTGGTCTATTCTAGATTTTTTATAGAAACTTGAGTGAGTATACAATGTGAGTATCATTTTTCCTCCCAGTGCAATGCAAATAGGCCAGTGAAAGGGAAATGTGGTGCAAAGTTTGTCATGAATCCTTAAGCTAAGGACAGACTATACGACAGATTTTCCCTCTGTTTCAGTGGCGTCACTCCCAGGCATCTTAAATGGAAGTCAGCCGCAGAAGCTTCAGTCTTATGTGTGGAGCAGTTACGATTATGGCATCAAATTGCTGAATCTCTCTATTTACTCTTCAATTTAGATCCATTTCACACTGTTCATTACTGTCCTCTCTAACAAAGTCTACAAGTCAGAACAATCTTTAAAAAGGACTGTGGAGGGCAGCAGCACTTAAGGATTCAGTGTTTCCTTCAGCCACAGAGGCTTGGCTATGCTGATAGTTGAATCACTGCGGAAACTTTATTACATGCATATTTAATTATATTAAAGTAATAGGCATACTCCTTGTTGCTTCGGCTCAATTTGCTTTTCAATTTTATTCTACTTAAAAATTAGGCAAAGAAAGCTTCTGTATTGAATTTAATATCCTATTTGCACTGAATGGGGCTCTGGCCCTTTCACTCCGACAAGTTGGGGCTGTTGTGCAATATAATACAATATACTTTATTGTACTTTATTGTCCCCTTGGGAAAATATTCTTGGACTCATGCAGTAGTGCCTTGGTAAAAAATAAATCACGACATTGACTCTTAATTAAACCGTGGATGTACATTTTAAACGGGTACTCAATACTTTTTTTCATGTGCCTCTGTATCTGTGCTTTACTTAAGTGACAAAATGTAATACTTTTTCAACCACTGCACATCGCTCATTATTCCCTACTGGGTCTAAGTGCCAAATTCAGCACCTCACAAAACTCAAATATTGACAGTGATATAATATAAACAAACGTTAAAATGTAATTCTCTATTTAACTGAAAATTAAAAGTAATACTTATCCTTACTAATTTTCTTTTACTGCTCCTGACTGTTCCCTCTTGCCAAAGTGACAAAACAAGTTCATTAAATTAAACAAATGCAAAGCATGATTGATTAATATAAAGACTGATAAAACTACACAGTGCAAAATGCTAATTCCCACAGAGTATGAACAGAAGGGAAGTAAGAGCCACACCTATCATGAAAAGACTGCGTTTCTGCCACTTTGATATTATAATAATAATATTTATTATAACATTGTAAATATATATAGGCCTAGTTGTTTTTCACAATTTACCAATTATTACAATTACAAACAAATAGTCTAATGGGCTTTTTAAATAAACTGAAATGTTTATTGCTCTATTAAAAGCTGATTAAATATAAAGTGACATGAGATGTTGTTTGTCAGAACATCACACACTGACCTGACTCTCCTCTGCATGAAACAATGCTGCGATGGATTGATGGGCGTTATATGCAGAACCTTTACGTTCCTCTGGCAGCAGCGCTGCCTTCTTTTGAGGAAGTCAGAGTAAAACAGACATCACAGTCACGAGGATCTGCGTTAAGCTTTCTCACGCAGCGCACAGTGATGGTGGGCAGCGTGTGTCGGGCTCCTGTGTGTTTGGAGCGAGAGGGGAGAGAGATGGGATGCAAAGAAAAGAAATTAGGGCATACACTTCTATTCCAAGTTTCATGTCAGAGATTCTAGCCGGACAAGACGGCGCTTGAGTCCGCCTTGTGACCTGCGGATGGACGCGCCTCATCCCTCACCTGCTGCTAACACTACCGGCTGGTGTAAATGTTATGCTTAAAAGCCTTCATTCAAACGTAATATGAGTGGTGCTGGTCATCAGGGTATGTGGGGGCCCCCATGGCAGGCTCGTCACCAGCCTCAGAGCGCTGTCGGAGCTCTAACATGACAAACTCATGTATTTCAGACAGCAGCACAAACAGTCTCTTTGTAAATAAGTTCAGTACCTGTGAGTGTTGTGAGGATTTCAGTTTCTTTTCATCGTCAAGTGTTTCTTCTTTTGTTTTTTGGCACGGAGTGATGTATTCTTTTGGACATGAGACCAGTGTTCTGTTACGTTTGTGTCTCGCTTTCATATGCTCGCCACAATGATTTGACCAATCAGCGCAGGTCAGGTGCCTTGGTTGCCAGTTTGTCATTACAAATAAAAGCTGTTTGTGCGTGATATGTTACCGCTGTGTTGCTGCCGTGCTAGCAGCACTACTACGCTGGTCTGCCCACAATAACAGCGCTACTACGCTAGTGGCGCACGCTGCGCTTGCACTTCGCATAAGTCAGCGTTGCCAGATTGGGGCCCTTTAAACGTCCCCGGGCCCTAAGCGGCTGCTTAGGTCACTTAAAGGCTGGGCCGGCCCTGGGTGAAGCTACGCTATAGGCTACACACCCCTTGATCACCATGGGGGCCCCCAGAGAGCAGTCCTTTAGGCTACCACTTGGCTTATTACAGTAAATTACATTTCATTCAGGTCTCTATTGACTGTAGATAGTTTGACCCATAATGGATGAGGACCAATTTCTTTGACATATGTTCTCAGTCATGGTTCAGCTACTGCAATAACTAACAGGCATTATTGTTGCAAAGCAGAAGAACCATACTAATGTTTATAGTGAATATAGGTATTATTATTATTATTATTATTATTATTATATACAAACATAACTGTAAACTTGTGTACATAGAAATGCCTATTTTTATTTTTATTGTATAGTAATTTTTAAATTGTTTTCTTAATGCATGCCCTTTTTTGATTGAATATAAGTTGTTTTATTATTACTCAGTGTTTTATGTTGCACCTTAAGGCCGAGACAAGTTCCTATGTTTGTGAATTTTGTTCATTGACAATGGCAATAAACTCATTCTGATTCTGATTCTGATTGTTATTAATATATATTTTAAGTTCAAATGTAAATAGAAGAAGGGGTGGAGTCTGTTTTGGAAAGGCCCTTGCAACACCACTGAATAATATAATGGTAAAACTTTCAGTGGTTTGTAAATTGACTTGGCAAACGTTTTACACATACATGTCTCCTTTTTATCAGCACAAGATCTTTTTAATATTCTGACAAAGATTGCACCAAAATACTAAGTCACGATGCCCTTCTCAATTTGTCCATCTTGGATCTATCATGAAAGAAAGCTTTGTTGGTCTTGATTAAGGGACTCATTTGTCTGGGGTGCCACATCTGCTAAGTTTCACCTTCTTGACTAATGAAGCAGGCCTGGGGGGGGTCCATTCTTACTTGCATGCCTTAATTAACAAGTGGCTTCCATATGGATTCTAGTGGTCCCGAAGTTGTTTTCTTTTTATGGGAGACCTCATGGAAATGACAAATGAGGTTCTGTAAGATATAGCCAACTTCATTTAACTTGTGATATAATATGGAACTTTTCATTTGTTACCAATGTCCATCATTTATCTCCTTGTTGTGGTCACTGATGATAACAATAGTTTTGCAAAATGTATTGATTAGGATTATAAAATAATTTGATGCGAATTCCTATGATGATTGATTGTGTAAACAAACAGACACTTTCTTATAGCATCATTGTCTTGGAATAGCACATGGGCATTGTATTCCTGCTTTTAATACTTCTTCGGTGGTATAACATTGGGATAAAGGATAAAAACATACACCAGTCTGGCATAATGGCTTTGACAGATGCAGGGAATGTTGAACATGGATTTTCTTTTGGCCTTTATATTTCACGAATCCACCCGAGGTTATTTTGAACCTTTCTTTTGTGCCACTTCCACCAGCTTGTCCAGCACATGCAGAGAGATGGTATTAAAATGAAGGCACACACTGAAAGGGCTCGTGACACAACAGACGAATGCATTATTTTTCTCTAGTGATTTGGTAAACAGTAAAATAGGTGCAAAACCAAATCCCAAACACATGAGTCATGATTTGCATAAAAACGTGACCTTGGAAACAGCTCAAATGACAGGCAAAGTGCAGGGCAGAGTAGGGGCATTTCCAAATATGTTTAGCAACTAAGGGTGAAGAATCCAAAAACACTATTTGTATCTCCATGGCAATGATGTATCTTAAAAACAGTTTGATCCTCTCTTTTCTAGCCAAAACTGCTGCTGTTGTGATCCCTTGCACTATTTGTGTAACGATGGGATGGGGAGCGATTATTCGAATGTACAGACCGATAGTTCCTTAAGTATGTTTACAAAAACGGCTTAAGACATGTTCTATAAGTTTTGTTAATGGGTAGTAAACTGTAGCAGCAGGCTTATGATCAAATGAAAGAAAATGTTATGCTGCTACAAATGTTATTAAAGTAAAAAAACAACAACAAAAAAAAACGACAACACATAGATCATAATGAATTGTATTAGTACATTAAAAATAATACTTGTTTTATTTTCTTGATTTGTTTGGTCATTCATTTTTCCCATTTTCTTGATTTTGGAATTTGCTAAAAAACCTCTTATCTCAAGATATTCGCTAGGCTTTTCTTTTCAAGCCACAAGGTACTGTTTGAGCCTCTCATAAGCCTGGGTGGAAATGTTGCATTGGAGGAAGTGTTGTTGCCACCATGCACAAAATAATGAAAATAGATTTACCAAAACTTTCTCACAAATTATGGAAATATATTTTGCCACCCTGGATCAACATCATCTTGTGTCTGTTGTGTGCACTAAATTGCAAATTGCCTATTTTCTTTTCTTAGTCATAAATCCTGTCCCACTGTGTTGTTTGCTTGGCCCTTTTTAACATAATCCTTGTCCTGTGGCTGTTGTTCTTGCCGGACCGATCTCGTGTTGTTGGATCAATGCAGAGGTAGTTTCTGGTGCTACTTAAGATAAGATACACAAGAGAATCCTAGGCCAAGGTGAAATGAATGCACGCAGCCTTGAAAATGTTATGTGTGACTGTGCCCTGTGGACTGGATAATGGAACCTTTCTGTTAAGTTTATTTTACAATTTTTAATACAGAAGAATTGCTGGTAAAAAAGAGAGGAAGGAAGTGATCTATTTCAGTTTACCATCATACCTCTTAACAAACCAGAATAGCTCTCATTTATGACCATACAAATAAGATTGTGATGTGATCTCTGTGACCATCTGCTGTTGTGGTGCATTTGTCATGTGAGTTTCTCTGTTTTAACAAACACCGGCCGCACCGGCAGCTCCAGCAGATGGTGAGGCTCTTCTCATTCACTTTTGATGCTGGCTAAAAAAACGCGACCAGTGCATTGAGCTCCAGGCTCTGCGTTCAAACTGCTGCCGTCAAGACATCGAGTTAATATTCAAATTGGACACCGCTCTGCAAACGTAGCATTAGATCTTGCTGAACTCTATACGGATTTATACTTTTAAAGCGAGCCCTGAGACTCATTCACGACCACTCTGGTCATAGAAGCAGAATAATGTTTGAGCTTCTTCCCTCAGGAAGAAGATATAGATCCATTAAATGTATGACACCTCGTCACGCTAAAAGCTTCTTTCCACAAGCCTTCACAATCTTGAACAATGCACTTTGAAATGTGATCTACCTCTTTAACTACTGTGTGTATGTATCCTTGTTTTTTATCTTGCTTATTTCATAGTATCAAAATGTTGGAGGACCAGGAAGGTCCACTGAAATGTAGCGTCTGGTTTTCAGGAGTCCGGGCCCCAGAGGGTAGGAGCCCATTGTACATGTTTTGAGTGGTAGGGGAAACTGGAGCACCCGGAGGAAACCTACGTAGACACAGGCAGAATATGCAAACTTCACACAGAAGGTTGTGGTTGGTTTTAATGTTTTGCATACCTTGAGCTTTTTGCACACAACTGCAAATGGCAAATAAACTAAATAAACGTGTACAAGAATGATAAAATTGGAATTGTGATCTGTTTTTAAGAAAATTGTGATAATCCTTTTTTGGCATTTCCCAGAGATTCATTCCATTACAACCCAAAAAAGAGCATGTTTTTAAGCCAGTTCATTTAGATTAGATACATTCAGAGACCATTTGCTTTGCTCTTGTTCCTGTTTGGATAATTAAAGTTAATGTGATAAATAATGGCATAAATCTTGTCTGAGTTGCAAAGCAGATGGATCAGTCCTGCAATGTACTGACTAGACCCTCCATAACAGCAGTGAAG
>BJKM01001598.1:0-23907 GCA_015082035.1 Chaenogobius annularis | reverse complement strand
GAGTTGGAGATGAATAAGAAGCAAAAGCGAGAGTGAATCTACTGCAGAAGGGAAAACGAGTCACTTTTTGAATCCAAATCCAGTGTTTTCAATCGGCGACTGAACCTGGACTGAACCTGGACCAAACCAGGACTTAACCTGGACTGAACCAGGACTGAACCACCTGAACCAGACGGACTAACCAGGACTGAACAGGACTGAACCAGGACTGACAGGACTGAACCAGACTGAACCTGGACCAAACCAGGACTTAACCTGGACTGAACCAGGACTGAACCAGGACTGAACCTGGACTAGATAAGAACTGAACCTGGACTGAACCAGGTTCCTAGTGTGATGTCATCAATTATAAACAGGAAGTGACATAATAAACCTAAAAAAATTTGCTATTCTGCGCAAAAAACATTTTAAAATAATTTTTAGTCAAATTCAAGATATATTTATCATTTTAGTTCAAAGAGTCATCCGACCTGTAGGGGGCGCTTTAAGGTTAGTGATAAACAAATGTTTTTCATGTGGCCTAATGAATAGAAGAGTGTTTGTCTTCATCATCTCAGTGTCTCATTTGTGTCACATGTTCATACTTTATTACACTCTGACTGTTTTACCTGTGTTTTTACCTGTGTTTTTACCTTTTTTTGAATCTGTTTTTTACCTTTTTTTGAACCTTGTTGTTTTTACCGGTTTTACCTGTGTTTTAACCTGTGTTTTACTTGTTTTCACCTGTGTTTTTACCTGTGTTTTCACCTGTGTTTTTACCTGTGTTTTACTTATGTTTTCACCTGTGTTTTTACCTGTGTTTTATGTTTTACCTTGTTTTACCTGTGTTTACTATGTTTTCACCTGTGTTTTTACCTGTGAGTTCTTATTTTTACCTGTTTACCTGTTTTAACCTGTTTTACTTATGTTTTCACCTGTGTTTTTACCTGTGTTATACTTATGTTTTCACCTGTGTTTTTACCTGTGTTTTGTTACCTGTGTTTTTACCTGTGTTTTTACCTGTGTTTTTTACCTGTGTTTTTACCTGATCCGTCCAGGTTTTGCACTTTTCCTCACAGTAGTTTGCTTCCTTGTTAGCTCCACATTAGCGCCGCTTTTAGCCCATTCTCTCTCGTCTTCCACGACCTCCGGCCCCGACCTCCGGCCCACGTCTTCCGGCCCACGTCTTCCGGATGTGAAGCGTTTGTTGTTTCGTCCTTTTTGCCTGTGAAAATGAAGCGTTCAAAGTCCATCTCTGTGAATGTTTGTGAGGGTCCTGGTCCTGTCCTCGTCCTAGTCATGGTCATGGTCATGGTCATGGTCTGGTTATGGTCAGTCATGGTCATGGTCGTCATGGTCATGGTTATGGTCATGGTTATGGTCATGGTTATGGTGGGTCCAAACTGTGCCGTCAGACGTGTCTCTCTTTCGCTGTCCCGGGCTCCTCGGGGAAATCGGACCCTCTATCGGATCCTCTCTCTCCAGATGTACTCGGGGCCCTTTGGCTCATCTCTGTGATGAGGTCCGGGCTGAGGGTCCCGTGAGGAGAAATGTTCCCCCCGACTGGACAGGACGGGCCGAACGAGCTGCGAGTTCAGCTCAGTCGCTCTCACAAAACTGCTGCAGCGAGTTCATTCTGAGGCGACGTTGTGTCCACAAAAGATACTCATTAATACTCAATCCAAATACTCATCAATACTCAATCCAAATACTCATCAATACTCAGACCAAACACTCATCAATACTCAAACCGAATACTCATTAATACTCAAACCGAATACTCATACATACTCAAACCGAATACTCATTCAATACTCAAACCGAATACTCATAATACTCAAACTGAATACTCATCAATACTCAAACCGAATACTCATCGATACTCAAACCAAATACTCATCAATACCCAAACTAAATACTCATGAATACCCAACAACCAAATACTCATCAATACTCAAACCAAATACTCACCAATACTCAAACCAAATACTCATCAATACTCAGACGAAATACTCATCAATACTCAAACCAAATACTCATCAATACTCAGACCAAAATACTCATAATACTCAAATCTAAATACTCATCAATACTCAAACCGAATTACTCCATCAATACCCAAACCGAATACTCATCAATACTCAGACCAAATACTCATCAATACTCAAACCAAAAAACTCATCAATACCCAAACTAAATACTCATCAATACTCAAACCAAATACTCATCAATACTCGAACCAAATACTCATCAATACTGGAACCAAATACTCATCAATACCCAAACCAAATACTCATCAATACTCGTGCCAAATACTCATCAATACTCGAACCAAATACTCATCAATACTCAAACCAAATACTTTTATCAGAACTTTTGATTAAATGGCTCTTATTTTGTGTTGAAATGTACTTTGATTCAAAAGTTTTAATTTTTTTTAGAATTTATTTAAAAATGTTTAGTCTGTTTATAGCTTTAGTATAAAACTAATATGACTTCAACTGAGAAAAAAATATGTTTAAAGTGCCTATAACCTATATAGGGGCCTATAAAATGACAGAAAGTGATATCCACCAGGGACAGGAAGTGACATCACACCAGGGACACTCATTCCAGTCAAAGCTTATGCAGAATTTAACAAAGAAACAACTTTTTTGACGCTCTAAACATGAATTCAACTAAATAAAGTTGCTCTCATGTATTTTTATTTGTCAATGAGTTGTCGGATGAGTTTTGGCCCAGTGGTTGCTAGGTAATTTCCTAGTGTGATGTCATCGATTACAAACAGGAAGTGACATTATAAACCTAAAAATGAGCTATTCTGTGATACATTTTTAAAAATAATTTTTTGCAACATTTTAAATATATTTACATTAACTGCATTTTAGTTCAATGAGTCGTCCGACCTGTAGGGGGCGCTTTAACCGACACATGGAACTGTAGTCAGGCTGACGAGTATGAGTGACGCACATTGGTCCACCACCTTCTTGTTTCCATGGAGATCACTTTTTCACCTGGTATGTTTCACAGTTAAAAAAAGAAGTTCCATTCCCCCTGGAGACAAGCAGCTGACGTCACCAGGTTACACGTCAGATCTGTGGAGAGGCGACCCGATAAGAATTCGTGTTTTTTTCCGTTTGTTTTTCCCCCTTTCTTGATATTAACGCTGTTGTTGAATAAAGACACGAGAAATGCCAGACAAACGGACACGTGTCAGACTCCCCACCACAAATGTTCCGTAGTGCGCCTTTACTGTTGTCTGAACCTTTCGCCGTGACTAAGCACCGCCCCCTCCCCGGCCGCACGTGCAGGGCCTAATATGAATAATGCCTCTCCTCCAAGTCCCCTCTGTAATAAATGGAGTGCCATTCCACACAATGGCGGAGTCAGTGGCGTATTGATTAGCTCTCATCATGTGCTCGCGACGCCCGCTTCCCTGATTTATGATTGTCTGTTATTTTTGCATTAGCCGTCAAATTCATCTTGTCCAGCGCTCCTCGGCTCGGGGTCGGTCACGGAGCAGCGTAAACAGGGCTTTCTTACTCTTAAGACCCGAGAAAACGCCAAAGGAGCCCATTCTACTGTGCGGAGGAGGAGGAGCAGGCAGGAGCAGGCAGGAGCTGACAGGAGCAGGCAGGAGCTGACAGGAGCAGGCAGGAGCTGACAGGAGCAGGCAGGAGCTGACAGGAGCAGACAGGAGCAGACAGGAGCTGACAGGAGCAGGCAGGAGCTGACAGGAGCAGACAGGGCAGATAATTCAGTCCTGACCCATAATTCACACACATCTGCAAACCACATGCATTAAAACAACAGCTGCTTTCGTTGAAGTCTCACGTCTGGATAACCAGAGCACAACAGGAGGTGCGGGAGGTGGAGGAGGTGCGGGAGGTGGAGGAGGTGCGGGAGGTGCGAGAGGTGCGAGAGGTGGAGGAGGTGCGGGAGGTGGAGAGGCGGTGTGGAGAGGTTGCGGAGTGTGGCAGTGGAGAGGTGCGGAGGTGAGGGGGGAGAGGTGGAGGAGATGCGGAGGTGGCAGGAGGGTGGAGGAGGTGCTGGAGGTGGGGAGGTGCAGGAGGTGGAGGAGGTGCGGAGGTGCAGGAGTGCGGGAGATGCAGGAGGTGAGGAGGTGCAGGAGTGCAGGAGGGAGGAGGTGCAGTGGAGGAGGGTGCGAGGTGAGAGGTGCAGGAGGTGCAGGAGGTGCAGGAGGTGGAGGAGGTGCAGAGGTGGAGGAGGAGTGAGGAGGTGCTGGAGGTGAGGAGGTGGAGGAGGTGGAGGAGGTGCAGGAGGTGCAGGAGGTGGAGGAGGTGCAGAGGTGCAGTATGTGCAGGAGGTGCAGTGAGGTGAGGAGGCAGGATGCGAGGTGGAGGAGGATGCGAGAGTGCAGGAGTGGAGGAGGTGCAGGAGCGTGGAAGAGGTGCAGGAGGTGCTGGAGGTGCAGGAGGTGGAGGAGGTGCAGAGGGTGCAGGAGGTGGAGGAGGTGCAGGAGGTGCAGGAGGTGCAGGAGTGGCAGGAGGTGCAGGAGGTGGAGGAGGTGCAGGAGGTGGAGGAGGTGCAGGAGGTGCAGGAGGTGAGAGGTGGAGAGGTGCGGGTGTATTAATCTACACTTTACCTGTTTAAGTTTTAAACACAAGAAAACAGAACTAATTCATTTAAAACTGATGTATCTGAAGAGGAACTTTTCAGTATCAACACCGGTCATCGACAATGTTCTGACCTGATAAAGACGGTTCTGAATCTGAAGGGACAGACCCCCTGAATCTGAAGACAGACCCCCTGAATCTGAAGGACAGACCCTGAATCTGAAGGACAACCCCTGAATCTGAAGGACAGACCCCTGAATCTGAAGACAGACCCCCTGAATCTGAAGGACAGACCCCCTGAATCTGAAGAGGACAGACCCCTGAATCTGACAGGACAGACCCCACTGGAATCTGAAGGACAGACCCCTGAATCTGAAGGACAGAGCCCCTGAATCTGAAGGACAGACCCCCTGAATCTGAAGGACAGACCCCGTGACACAGATGGACCGGCCCAGTCTGGAGCGGGTTTGTCCTCGGCCTTAACGTTTCATGATCGACATTTGCACTACAGGATCATTAAAGCCGTCGTTGTCATAACACAAAGGACACACTGGGGGCAGTAAAGTGCAGCTCAAACTTAATAACACGTTTCCTTCAACTCGGTTTGTGAAAGTGTTATTTTTTCACCCGCGTTAAATTGTGACTTTAAATGATTGTGCGCAAAACACCGACTCAAGTTAACGAAACCTCTCGCGCCGATTCAATTTCCCCCGTCGGCGTTTCCCTGTCACATAATGAGCACGTGCCGCCGCGGCCGATCGCGGCGCCATCGTTTCCATGTCTTAAGCGTTTATTTAACACTGAAAAGGTCAAATAAAAGACGGTAATGAATGTAATCGCGCTCTCAGGCCCGACTCCAACAGAACGGGAGGAAATATGCAAAGTTAAAGGCTGAAATCGCGGGCGGTTATTCATATAAAGTGCATTAACATATGTATTGCTGCTCTTCCGACGGCGGCGCCTCATTTGCATTTGGCTTCAGGCGGAATGGCGTCGAGGCGGGTCGCTCTAAGACAATATGTTTACGAGCGGGTGATAAGAGCGCGGACCTTTTCAAACGCTGCTCTGCAATTTGAGGTGAAATTTCCACAACATTAAAAGCATTTGAATAATTCGGGGTTCCGCCGGCCGCGCCGCGCCGACGGGGAAGGCTGCACTTTGGCGATGACAGACGCACGGACGCGCCGCCATTCGCGCGCTCGCGGTGTGATTTGATGTGGGCGTCGCCCGTCAGGCTAACCACAGTGTCCGGCGCCGGTCATTTAGAGGGCGGGTCTCTGGCTCCGGCCCCCCCCGGCAATCCCGCGCTGAAGGGTAAAGACAAGCGTGCGCCAACGGGGCACAAACGCGCGAACCAATCACACAAACCAATGACTCATTTGGCACAGGAAGTAAAGCGTTTTCCATAAAAGGATAAAAGTGTCAAATCTTAAAGGGGACGTACTACGGGGTTTTCAAGAGTCAAAATGAGACCGCCGTGTGCTGTCGGCCGCTCATTATAAAGCGTTCATCTTCTCTGCGAACCAGGAAGTGCGTTGTTAGCCGTCGTTAGCTGTCGTTAGCCGTCGTTAGCCGTCGTTAGCTGTCGTTAGCCGTCGTTAGCCATCGTTAGCTGTCGTTAGCCGTCGTTAGCCGTCGTTAGCCGTTGTTAGCTTCACCGCGAAGGCCAAACTCGCTCTGGCCTCTGAATGTTCTGAAGAGCTCTCATGAAATCGTCGCGGTGATGAACAAAGAGGCTGCGTTTAGGAAAGTGAGGAATGAGAGATTTAGAGAACATCATAAATGTTGTTTTGAAGAAATGTAAAACATGAATATCCAGTTTATCGTTTATGGGTAAAAAATGCTGCAAAAAGAGCTGAAATATTTGTCATAAATGCACTTTTGTGAGACATTTCACATTTGTCTGAAAAGTAAAGCGAAACATTTGAAGACACGTTTTATCTGAATGTTGTTATCGAGATGCTCTTCTTTTTCAACCCCTGGACGTTCGGACGCCACTAAAAATGGGTGCGATCCCCTTTTTTTTAGAGCCCCCCGACGTCTGACTGCAGGAAACAACCGGGATTTCCCTCGTTTCATAAATGAGCCCGTGACCCTATTCCGCGGACCGGGTGTTTCAGAACCGCACCCGAACCCGAGCGCCCGCCCGATCAACCTGCACACGTGGCACTCACACGCACGCTCGTTTCAAAAGGGGCATCAAACCGTGTGGTGGGACATTCCGGGCAGAGCGTCAACATCTCCATGGAGACAAATAGCGGAGCATCGACCAGAAAAGATCAGCCCGGTCTGACGCTTTGTGCACCTTTAAACAAGCGCCACTCTGAGGCTCACTTTGTTCAGCGTCAACACTGCAGAATGGAAAAGAATTTAAACAGAAACAGGTTTTAAAAAGTCCATTTTAGTGCAATAAAGTACATTATTCCGTCCGTTCTCGAGCAAATCTCCTGTTCAGCTGTCATGAATACTGTGTAGAAGATGGTCTGAAAAGCAAAACAAAATAAATAAAAAACAAACAATTTTTGTGACGATTTTTTAAAATGGCGTTTTTTGCAAAGGAACTATTTATTATTATTATTATTATTATATTAATATTCATTATCAATATTTTTTATTATTTGAATTATTATTATCATCATCAACATTTCTATTATTGATTCTATATATAATTGTTATTAATATTATTATATTCATATTGTGATTATTATATTATCATTATTTTTATTTATTTTTTGGGCGGGGCAACAACGGCAAGTCGAGTTTAATTTGGGTTTTTGTGTTGTGAATGAAGGAAAATACAGAAAATCGACCTTTCCACTTCAGGCTCAACTTTCACTTCTGAAAAACACCACACATAAAGCTCTTATTTTCTTATTTGTATTTTGTACAGTTAGTTTCTTACACGCAATCTGCTCCTCTCTCCAAATCTGCCTCCTATCCGCCACAGATTCTGCGTCCTCCTCCACAGATCTGCTCCTCTCCACAGAGTGCTCCTTCTCGCCACAGAGATGCCTCCTTCTCCACAGATTCTGCTCCTTTCCTCACATGATCTGCTCTTCTCCACAGATGCTCCTCTCCACAATCTGCTCCTTCTCCACGATGTGCTCCTTCTCCACAGATCTCTCCATGTCCCATTGATCTGCTCCTCTCACAGAATCTGCTCCTTCTCCACACAAGCATCTGCTCTGTCCTCAAATGATCTGCTCCTTCTCCACAGATCTGAATATTGTTCCCTGCATCCTGTCCATCTTGCTCCTCCCACAAAATCTCTCTCTCCACAGATAGTGCTCCTTCTACACAGATCTGCTCGCTTCTTCCACAGATCTTTCTCCTTGTCCTCATGATCCTAGCTCCTTCCTCCACAGATCTCTCCTCTCCACAGATCTGCTCTCTCCACAAGATCTGCTCCTGTCCTCATATGATCTGCTCCTCTCCACAGATCTGCTCCTTGTCCTCAATGACTCTGCTCTACCTTCTTCCACAGATCTGCTCCTTGCCTCATTGATCTGCTCCTTCTCCACGATCTGTCTCTCCACAGATCCTGCTCCTTCTCCACAGATTCCTTCCCACAATACTAGCTCCTTGTCCCAATGATCTGCTCCTTCTCCACAGATCTGCTCCTTGTCCTCATGATTCTGCCCTTCTCCACAATCTGGCCTCCTGTGCCTCACTGACTTTGCTCCTTCTCCACAGAATCTGCTCCTTGTTCCTCCATAGATCCTGCTCCTTCTCAACACAGATCTAGCTCCTCACATTGCCCTCTATTGATATCTCTCCTTTCTCCACGAATCTCCTCTCCCACAGTGCCTATGTCCTCCAATGATCTGCCTCCTTCCCAAGATCTGCTCCTCCTCCACCAGATCTGCTTCCCTTCCTCCACAGATCTGCTCCTCTCCTACAGATCTCGTCCTCTGATACTGCTCCTCTCAAGATCTGCTCTTTCAAATCTCTCCTTCTTCCGCAGATCTCTCTTCTCACAGATCTGCTCCTTCTCCATTTGAATCATGCTCCCTTCAATGCACTAATTAGAGTGGTGTTGTCTCCTTTTCCCTAACGAGCTCCTTAACCGTAATTAGCAGGTGATGTTAATAAGGCTCTTTTAAGCAGTCGAATTAAGAGGCCGAATTTGGAGGAGAGGAGCGTGCCCCCCTGGAGGGCGGAGCACAGATGGTGGCATGACTGGGAGAAGGAGCTGAGGACCTGTAGACGAGAGGCAGGAATCCCCAGAAACTACAGAAGGACAAACTGGATTCATCTGGGACCACGGCTGAGCTCTGGATTGGTCATGAAGTTTATATAGTGTCCTGAGCCTGAGTCTGATTTGGTCCTGAGCGTCTCTACCGCCCTGAGCTCTGATTGGCACCTGAGCCGTGATTGGTCGAGCTCTGATTAGGTCCTCAGAGCTTCTAATTGAGGTGTCCTGAGCTCTGATTGGTGCTGAGCGTGATTGGTTCCTGAGCTCTGATTGGTCCTGACATGGTCTGTATTGGTCCTGACGCTCACTTGTCCCTGAGCTCTGAGATGTCCTGAGCTCTGATTGATCCTGCCTGAGCGATTGATCTCGCTCTGTGAGCTCTGACTGTCCTGAGCTCTGATTGATTGGTCCTGCTGATTGGTCCTGACTGATTGGTTGGTCTGATTGGTCCTGAGCTCTGATTGGTCCTGAGCTCTGAGCTCTGATTGGTGAGCCTGATTGGTCCTTTGGTTGCCTCATTAACCTTTGTCTGGTTTGACTTCTGCAGAGGTCTTATGGGGCTATTGTAGGCTGAAGGGCGATTGTATCTCAGACCCACATTTCTATTTAAAGAAGGTTCTCTTTGAGTAGGAACACTTGGATACTGGCGCGTACTTGGATTACTGCGGCACCATGCTCTGATTGGTCGAGGAGATGCATTCGGAAACAAACCTGTAGAGACGCTTTTAAGACACAGATAAAGCAGCGCAAACGTCGGGGGAACAAATGTCCTGATTGACGTGTGTCGTAACGATCGCGTGGGACCAGAACGTGCATGAGTGATTAGTGGCGTAGTGGTTAGAGGGTCTCGTCCTACAGAATGCTCCTTTAAAGTCAGAGCCAAGTTTAACAGCTGAAACTGAAAAGCTGGAAGCCTCTGAGCGTAATCTGTGTACTCAGAGTGGTAGTGTAGTAGCACAAGCTGTAGGAGTATTTGTAGTAATATCAAGTAGTAGTAGTAGTAGATAGAAGTAGAAGTAGAAGTAGTGATAGTAGAAGCTGTAGTAAGTAGTAGTAGTTTGTAGTAATAGTAGTAGTCAGTAGTAATAGTAGCATAGTAAGGCTAGTAGAGTAGTAGTAGTAGCAGATAGTAGTAGTAGCAGTAGTATAGTAGCAGTAAGTAGTAGTAGTAGTAGCAGTACAGTAGTAGTAGTAGTAGGCAGTAGTAGTAGTAGTAGCAGTAGCGCTAGTAAGTGCAAGTTAGTAGTAAGTAGAGTAGCTAGCAATAGTAAGTAGTAGATAGCAGTAGTAGCATGTAAGTAGATAGCAGTAAGTGTAGTGAAGTAGTAGCAGTAGCAATTCAGTAGTAGATAGCAGTAGTAGTAGTAGCGAGTAGCAGTAGTAGTAGTAGTAGAGTAGTAGTAGTCAGTAGCAATATAGTAGTCAGTAGTAAGCATAGTAGTATAGTTAAGTAGTAGTAGTACAGTAGCAGTAGTAGATAGTAGTAAGTAGCAGTAAGTAAGTAGTATAGTAGCAGTAGTAGCAGTAGCAGTAGCAGTAGTAGTAGTAGCAGTAGTAGTAGTAGCAGTAGTAGTAGTAGTAGCAGTAGTTAGCAGTAGTAGTAGTAGCAGTAGCAGTAGTAGTAGTAGCAGTAGCAGTAGTAGCAGTAGTAGTAGTAGTAGCAGTAGTAGTAGTAGCAGTAGTAGTAGTAGCAGTAGTAGCAGTAGCAGTAGTAGTAGCAGTAGTCAGTAGCCATGAGTGCAGTAGTAGCCAGTAGATATAGCATTAGCAGTTATTAGTAGCAGTTAGCCCGTAGTATGTAGTAGCAGTAGCAGTAGTAGTAGTAGTAGTAAGCAGTAGTAGCCAGTAGTAGTAGCAGTAGTAGTAGTAGCAGTAGCAGTAGTAGTAGTACTCCGCTGCAGCCGTCACAGCTCACACGAGACCACCAGGGGGAGATGATCAATACTGAGTCTGAATTTTGAGCCTGTTTGAAGTATCGATCACGGAACGTGTCGAGTCGAGCGCGGAACGACGGCGAGAGGCAGCGAGGAAGAACGACGCAGAGTGGGCCAACGTTCGACTTGACGGACACAAGTTCCCGTCTCTTTCGTCGACATGATTTTAACACATTTAATCACAAACGTGTTTGTTTTGAGGCCTATGTTCTGCCTTGGTGAGAGGTGACCTTGGGAGTCCGGAAAGCTGCTTAGAAACGTGATGTTTATGATGTTTCATTTTGTTGCTAACGCCAACGTTTAGCTCACTCTCATTTGACACAGTTTAAAGGCGCATTATGTCACTTTTCTGTAGGAGAGACTTAGACCAGGACCTTAACTCCCTCATTTTGACACAAGATTACCACAACTTCTAAATATTCATAATCATCCTTACACCTTTTTGTATCTTAACTCTAATTAAAATATGTTTGATTAGATTTAAAGAGCAGATATTATTAGATAGAATTGACTTTTTGGAGCTTTTAACCAAATTCTAACATCGTCCGTCATAAAAAACGGACCTGGAGTTGTGTTTAGCTTCATTCACACTTATTTCATACATTGTCTTTTCACGCTCGTCCTCTCCGCTCCTTCTGCGCCTCAGAAAACACTCAGTTTAGAATTTTTTTTTCTTCAAAATGGTAAAAGTAGCGATCTGGAGGTCTCCTGTGCGGTTTTAAAGTCCATAAATCATCACAGACTCGTTTTGATTATTTCTGCCTCCAATCCAATTCACTACAACTGCGTGTTTACGTTAGCATGTCGGGGCAAGCTAGCTTTTTGTTTAGCGCTAACACCAATTCCAGACGGGGGACACGCCTGTCATTTTCAACACATGGTTTGAATTCTAGAACATGGAATGCCAAAGAGAAGTAACTGAAAAGCACGTTTCAAATCAAACAAATTCAGCCTGATGTTTGTGCTTTGAGTCTTGATTTTTAACATTTCTTTTTAAAAAATATTTCTGCATTTTTCCATTCTCCTGTCCTCCTTGAACTTTGCGTTGCCAGACAAAACATTCCCGATCGTGGGACAAATAAAAGAGATCTTATCTTGTATTTGGTCCTGAAAAACAAAACAAAAAACACATTTCAGAATTTGTCCTTTTGAACGCGTCTTTTCTTCCTCCCAAAGTCTCTCGTTCTCGTCCTTTCCGTGTCCAGACTCGCCGCCTCAGCCGCATGTTTGGGCCTGTGTTCCAAACCACCAGGGGGCATTGTGTATTCAGCAATGCCTCCTCACAATTACCATCGTCTCAGAATAAAAAAAATAAAAAAAACAGGGCGCATTGTGACTACAGTGTCTCGGGGTGAAATATTGTTGACAGGACGAAGGAAGTGAGCGGGGAGAGAGAGAGAGAAGAAGAAGAAGAAGAGGAGGAGGAGGAGGAAGAGTCCAGGCCGACCAGCGCAGCCCCGTACACTCGTCTTTAATTAAGTATCTGAAACATCAATTTAAATGTAAATATCTGCAGCGGCCACTCAGGCGTAAATCAGAGGCTGCTCCTCTCTCTCTCGCGCGCGGTCCCTCCTCACTTACTCTGACATCTGCTACAGCGGCTGCAGGGCCCCGGGCTGTCCCCACGAGCACGCTCACACGCGGGCACGGGGCGGCCACGGCGCGGGCACGACGGCGCCACTACATATTCGCACAGGAACACTCAGATGTGAAGACTCGCCGAAAGTGGATCATTTTTGCTAAATCTGTGCCATTTCTACTTTGAAAAATGAAAAATACAAATACTTGAATGACCTTGAATCACAGGAAATAATTTTTAAAAATGCTCTTCACCAAACAAACATATTCTGAAAGTGGTTCAAAATTCACAAAATGATTAGCTTGAGAAAACAACAGGCAGAAATAACTATTTTTACACTACGAGACAAGCAGGAGAATGGGATTTGGACAAACAAGACCAAATACAATCAGCATTTGCATTATTTTACACAAAAAAAAATAAAAAATATCAGGAAACAGAAGAAGAAATACACTTGACAGACTCACTGACTCTGGAAAGAGGGGTGACACAGGGCTTTGTTTGGTCCCCTCTGTTGTTCACTTTGTACTTGGAACCATTGGCCCAATTAAACAATCGGAAACAATTAATGGCGTTTTCAATTGATGGGAAGAACATAAAATCGCCTGCTGCAGATGATGTCTTACTATATTTAACCAAACCAGGGGCTGGTTGTGATGCATTTCCTTCATGATGTTGATCCAATGTCTGGATACAAATTGAATGGACAAAAAACTTAAATTGGCGCCCCCCTCTGTCTCTTAGAAAGACTTTAAATGGCAAACAGAATCTCTTGAATATTTAGGTGTGGTCCTCCATAAAGGACTATCAACGATCTTAGAGAGAAACTATACTCCTCTGATCCCAGATTAAGTCTAAATCAAAGGATTGAAACTCTCAAAATTAATGTTTTGAACAGATTTCTCTCGATTTCCATCCCCAAGAACTCAAGTCCGATTTAAAACTGGAGGTTGGGCTTTACCTTGTCTGACAAATGACTTTATTTCAGCTCCAATCAGAGCGCTGCTGGTGTGACCCAGAACATGAAGCTCAATGGAAACATACTGAGAGTAATGTAGTGGCGGGGTTCCTGTGCAGGCCTTACTGGCAGATGACAGACGCTTGGGTCATGAGGAGGAAGTGAAGAATCCCTGGGTCAAATCTGTGTTTACGACATGGAAGGAGCTGATCACAACATACAACTAAACAAAGAGGTTCAGATCTTTTAAACTGGTCGGTTTCTGACCAAGGTTTTGGACCAAATAGAACTGACCTGAGACTCAAGGTCTGGATTACAAAAGGTCTAAAGGTTTTTCACCCGATTGTAAACTGTTTATCAGGGTTCATAAATCAGAACTCTCAAGGGGGTTAATATCTAAATCATATCAATGTATTACTAATCTGGACAACTACTCTACTAAATATATTAAAAACAAATGGATTTTGCTTTGACAGTTGAAGAGTGGGAAAGTGTGTGTGCATTCCAGTGGAGGAGCTCAAAATCACGTCCTGTGTCCATGTCCTGACCGGGCAATCCTCAATCCACAATTTAAAATGTTGGTGAATTAATTTCATCTTTTTCCCTCTTTTTTTAAATACCTGAAAGTGAGATAAAAAATATATTTATGGTTTTCAGATCCTTTAATGTGACAGATGGAGGACAAGAAAAGGAAATAAAAAATAACAGAAGACTGAGAAACCCTTGCAACTGGTCCATGTCCAGGATGTACCCCGTCTAAGGCCCAAAGTCACTGGGATAGGCTCCAGTCCCGACCCCAAACGAGAACAAGCGTTAGAAAACGAACGAATGAAGATTCCTGCAGAATCAACAAGGGCTATTCAACGTAAGGCCCGGGGGCCAGATCAGGCCCGCCAAACGACCTGATCCGGCCTTATTTCATTCTGCTTTAAACCTGTTTTGGACCTGGTTTAGACCTGGTTTGATTCTGGGTTAGTCTTGGTTCTGACCTGGTTAGTAGCCGGCCCAGAGGCAACGGCCCCCGAGAAAACTGTCCCTCAGGAAAATTAAGTTGAACAGCTCTGCGGTCAGAAGAGTTATATACTTAGTTCTTCGAATGATCATCTAAAATGTGGACGCGTCTCTGTGGTCAGACCCTCCTGAGACGGAGAGAGCGGAGGGCCGAGGGTCAGTGATGTGCAGCTGTGGCCTTTAGCTGTGCTCTGGACACAGCTCATGGAGGAGGAAGCCCCTGATGATCGGCCCCCTGTGAGAGCCCGGTGTGGCCAATGTGAATAGTCAACGTGCCCGGGTCATTTAACACAGAAGCCCCCCGTCCCCTGAGGAGCCCCGCCCTTCTCATTCGCACGCCGGACAAGCACAGGACAGTAATGGACCATAGCGTCTGATGTAGAGGAGCCTCGAGAGGACGTGGTCAGGTGGTCCAGTGTCAGGAGAAGCATGCGAAACCCAAACGGAGCGGCACAATAATCCTGAATCTGGTACAGACCACTCAGGTGGTGGCGTTCTGGCCGGCGTGTGGTGCTGCTCGCTGCGTCCCGGGTCAAAAGGCGTGGCCGTGGCGTTTGCCTGAAAAAGTGAAACGATAAAAGAGTGAAAACCTTTGTTGAAACCTGCAAACGTCTGAAATGGCGACAAAGCAGGTCAAAATAATGTTTGCTTGAATGTTGAATTCCGTTGAACACTTTCGTCACGGTTTGAGGTCATTTTAATCACCCCTGTGGATAACGTCTCCATGGACGCGGGCGCGGACAGAAACGCTACACACGGCACATTCAAGCAAGTCAATTTGTCCCCCCCAAAAAAAAAAGTCCAGTTAAGCCGCGTATATTTTCGGTGTACGTCGTGTGCGTGTTAACAGCAGCTCGGTCCCTGGGCCGCGGCTTCCCTCGCCCTTGGCACGGCCTCCTCCTCCTGGCTCGGGCTCCTCGCCCGATCTAAGTCAGCCAGCTCAACAGTGGTATTAGCCTTCTATCGCCAGTAGCTGAGAGAAGTGTGTCACCGCCCAGACTCACACTATAGGTGGCTTCACCACATGCTGCGCAATACATCCAGCTGTTGTCTCGATGAGGTCAAGGGTTTGTATAATGACAGGGTGCCTTCATCCTGGGCGAATAAAAGGGATGAGAAGAAGTGAGAGTGGGCGGGATTAGAGAGAGAGATAGGGGGGATGAGAGAAATGGGGGGGAGAGAAGAGGGCGGGCGAGAGGAGAGTAAAGGGGCAGACAGCAGCACACAGGGCGAAAGCAGTGCACGGGGGGAGAGAGAGAGGGGGCGAGGGGGAGAGAGAGGCGACGAGAGAGTAGCACGGAAGATAGGGGGTAGAGAGAGGGACACGAGAGACGACAGACGTGGGAAGAAGCACACAGGAAAGGAAATAATCGGGGGGAGCGATTGAGAAGACGGGGAGACGGGGAGAGAGGTGTGTAGAGATATGGTATAGGGGGGGAGGAGAGAGGAACGAGGGGAGAGAGAGATGGAGAGCGGGGAGAGCAGCAGCAGAGGGAGAGTAGGGAGAGCGGAGAGAGGCGGAGAGAATGGGGTATGAGAGAGATGGGGGAGAGATAGAGATGAGGGGAAGAGGACGAGAGAGAGAGAGAGAGGGGGAAGAGAGAGGGGAGAGGCGAAGAGGGAGAGGGGTGGAGAGGAGAGAGAGGAAGGGGAGAGTAGCGGAAGTAGAGAGAGAGAGAGGGGGCAAAGGGAGGAGAGAGTTCCATGCCTCCCGTGCAGTGTTCACCCAATTCCAGAATCCGGCAAACATTTTGACTCCTGTGCTTTCGCTCGCCATATGGTAACGCTGAAGAGAGTTGTCCAACTGCACGTCGCTTACACTGATTTAAGAGAGCAAGTCGGCAAGACGTTTGTGCCCTGACTACTCGCACGAGTAACTTCCCCACGCCGGCCAGAAGCCACCACCTGTGTGAGATCTGACAAAGACAGCGATTATGTGAACCGCTCCGTCTGGCTACGCATGCTTCTCACTGACCGGACCACCACTGACCACTCCTACCAGGCTCGGTCTACACAGACGCTAGGTCATTACTTCGTCCTGCCTGCTCGTCCGGCGTGCGAATAAGAGGCGGGGCTCCTCAGGGACGGGGGCTTCTGTGTTAAAGACCGGGCACGTTGACTATTCAATTGGCCTACACGGGCTCTCACAGGGGGCCGATCATGCAGGGGCTTCTCCTCCATGAGCTGTGTCAGAGCACAGCTAAAGGCCCAGCTGCAACATCACTGACCCTCGGCCTCCGTACGTTCAGAGGGTCTGACCAGAGACGCGTCCATTTAGATGATCATTCGAAGAACTAAGTATATAACTCTTCTGTACGCAGAGCTGTTCAACTTAATTTTTCCTGAGGAGACAGTTTTCTCGGGGCGTTGTCTGGGCCGGCTACTACCAGGTCAGAACCAAGACTAACCAGAATCAACCCAGGTCTAAACCAGGTCCAAACAGGTTTAAAGCAGATGAAATAAGTGCCGGATCAGTCGTTTGGCGGCCTGATCTGGCCCCGGCCATCCGTTGATAGCCTTGTTGATTCTGCGGATTTCATTCGTCTCGTCTTCTAACGCTTGTCTCGTTTGGGGTCGGGCTGGAGCTATACCAGTGACTTTGGGTTACGACGGGAATCCGGACATGAGACACAGTGCAGGTTTCTCAGTCTAACTGATTTTTTATTTCCTTTTCTTGTCCTCATTGTCACATTAAGGTCTAACATAAATATATATCTCACTTTAGGTATTTAAAAGAAAGAGGAAAAGATGAAATTAAATTCACTCACATTTAAAATTGTGGTTGAGGTTGGCCGGTCAGGACATGGCACAGGACGTGATTTTGAGCTCCTCCACTGGAATGCACACACACTTTCCCACTCGTCAACTGTCAAGCAAAATCCATTTGTTTTTAATATGTTTAGAGAGTAGTGTCCAGATTAGTAATTACATTGCATATGATTTAGATATAACCCCCTTGAAGTTTCTGATTTGAACCTGATAAATAAGTTTACATCGGAGGAAAAAACCTAGAAGCTTTTCTTCCGACTGAGTCTCAGGTCAGTTCCTATTGTCAAACCTGAGTCGAGCGCTCAGTTTTAGATCTGAACCTCTTTGTGATATGTATCTTTGATACGCTCTTCATGAAACACAGATTGACCAGGGATTCTTCACTTCTCCATAACCAAGCGTCTGTCAAGAAAGTAAAGGCTACCAGCCGGAAACATTACTCTCAGGATGTATATGGAGCTTCAGTTCTGGTCACACAGCGCGCTGATTGGAGCTAAATAAAGTATTTGTCAGACAAGGTAAGCCCAATCCAGTTTAAAATTGACTTGATTAGACGAGAAATCTGTCAAAACATTAGTTTGAGAGTTTCAATCCTTTGATTAGACTTAATCTGGGATCAGAGAGATAACTAAGATCTATTGATAGTCTTTAGAGGACACACCTAAATATTCAAGAGATTCTGTTTGCATTTAAAGTTCTTCTAAGGTAAAGTGGGGGAATTCAAGTTTTAGTCCTAATTGTAAGACATTGATAACACATAAGAAATGACAAACAGCCCCTGTTTGGTTAATATAGTAAACAATCTGCGAGCAGGCGATTTTATGTTCTTCCATCAATAGAACGCCATTAATTGTTTCGATTGTTTTAATAGAATGTGCCAGATACAAAGTGAACAGAGGGGACCAAACGACCTGTGTCACTTCTTTCAGAGTCAGTGAGTCTGTCAAGTGACCGTTAATTTTGATTCTTAATGTGGGGCAATCGTAGAGAGAATATAATATAAATGATATTTAAATGTGGTAAAGGGGAATCAAACGCTCTCACGTCCAGACTATGATTAACGCTTTGTTTTGTTGTGTGTAATTGGTCATTCTGTGTATATAGAGGTCGATGTTGTGTTGTGTTGTCGTTTGGATGAATCTGTCTGATCATCGTGAGTTCCATTTGGGAGGATTGATCCATCTTTTGGACCAACTTAGTCATGAAACTGAGATGGGCCATTTTGTACCACTAGAAAGGGCTCAGAAAACCATCTCTGGAGTATATTTGATTGCACTTTTGTTGTTGCTTTCGTCACGGGGTCAATACGAAGCGTGTCCAAAAGTGTATTTCTTCTGTTTCCTGAAGTATTTGTGGGTTTGGATTTGTAAAATAATGCAAAAGATGCATGGATTGGTACTTGTTTATGCATCCGTTCTGTGCTGGTCATCCACGTCGCTGTCATAAATAGATTTTCTGACTGTTTTTTCTCAAGCAATCATTTGAGAATTTTGAACACTTTCGAGTATTTTGTTTGGTGAAAAGAGCCATTTTTAAAACTATTTCTCTGTGATTCAAGGTCATTCTAATGTATATTGTATGATCTTCATTTTAAAGTAAAGATAGCACAGATTTAGCAAAATGATGACTTCCGTCGCGAGTCTCAGGAAGTGACGGCAAATGCGACATCTATGTGTTCTGGTCGAATTAGTGTAGCCCAGGCGCCCGTGCCGCGTGTTGAGCGGTGTCGTGGGTGAAGCGGGCAGCGTGTACGACAAGAGGGACCCAGGGCGAGAGAGAGGGGGAGCAGCTCTGATTTAGCTGAGGGCCGCTGCAGAATTAATTAATGAGTTCAGATACTAATTAGACGAGTGTTGGGCTGCGCGGGGCTGACTCTTCCTCTTTCTTCTCTTGTCTCTTGTTCCCGTCACTCTGTCCTGTACATATTCCGAACTAGTCAAATGCGTTTTTTATTTTTTATTCTGGACGAATGCGAATAAATGCCCCGGGTTTGGAAAAGGCAAAATCGGTGAGGGGCAGTCTGGACACGGAGGAGAACGAGAGACTTGGGAAAGAAGCGCGTAAAAGCAATGAAGGTGTTTGTTTGTTTAGGAAAATACAAGATAAGACCTTTATTTTCACGATGGAGTTTGTCTGCAACGCAATTAGGAGGACAGGAGAAGGAAAATGCCAGAAATATTGTTAAAAAGATGTAAAATAAGACTCAAAGCAAACAAGTGAATGTTTGATTTGAACGTGCTTTTTCAGTAATTCTTTGGCATTCCATGTTACGACAAGACCAATGTGTTGAAATGACAGCGGTGTCCGCGAATGGTGTTAGCGCTACAAAAAAGCTAGCTTGCCGACATGTAGAAAGCTTGGTAGGAATGATTGGGAGCAAATAATCAAAAGGTCTGTATGATTTATGGATTAAGCAAGGAAGACTCGATCGCTACTTTTTACCATTTGAAGAAAAAAATCAAACTGATGTGTTGTTCTGAGAGCGCAAGGAGCGGAGGGACGAGCGTGAAGACATAGTATGAGAATAGTGTGAATGGCTAAACCACAATCCAGGGTTTTATGAGACATTTAAAATTTGGTTAAAGCTCAAAAGTCATTCTATCTATATGCTCTTTAATCTAATCAACAATTTAATTTAAGTTAAGATACAAAAGGTGTAAGGATGTATGATTTAGTAAGTTGTGTTAATCTTTGTCAAATGGGAGTGAAGTCCGGTCTAGTCTCTCCTACAGAAAAGTGAATAAGCGAATTTAAACGTGTCAATGAGGTGGCTAACGTTGGCGTAGCAACAAGCAACATCATAAACATAGGGTTGGGGTTTCTTAAGCAGCTTCCGGACTCCCAAGGTCGCCTCTCACAAGGAGATAGGCCAACAACACGTTTGTGATTAATGTGTTAAAAATGTCGAGAAAAGACGGGATTGTGTCCGTCAAGTCGACGGTGGCCCACTCTGCGTCGTTCTCGCTGCTTGCGTCGTTCCGGCTCGACTCGACACGTTCGTGACGATACTCAACAGGCTCAATCAGATCAGTATTGTATTCCCTGGTGGTTCGTGTGAGCTGGAGGCTGCAAGCGAGTATACTAACTGCTACTGCTATACTACTTGATAGCTACTGCTACTACCGCACTCTACTATGCTACTGCTACTACTACTACTCTGCTAACTACTATATGCTACTACTGCTACTGGCTACTATATGTAGTAACTGTTAGCTACTACTATGACGCTAACTATACTACGCTACTACGAACTGCTATCTACAACTGCTCTAACATGCTTACGCTATACTACTGCTACTACTACTACGCTATAGTATATGTAGCACTATACACTACTGCTACTACACTATACTGCATGACTTACTACGACTAATTGCACTACTGCTACTACACATATTGCCCGACTTCACTATACTGCTACTGCTAGCTAGTACTAGGCTCTACTACTACTGCTACCAACGTACTACTAATGCTATGGCACTGATATAATTGCTACTATAAAACACGCTACGCACTATATGCTATATACTGAACATATATGTCCTATTAACTGTATACATGCACTAACTATTTTTTTGTTTGTTTTTTCTTAGCCACCTGATACTACTATTACAACACAACTATTACTACAACACTCACTTTAATTACCAGGCTTCTACTATACACTTCTGAACTTTACTCACACACTATACTACTAGAGAGACAAAATGTCTCAGCTGTGTACTACACTACACTCGAGTTACAGATTACCAGGAGGCCCACTTTTCAGTCGTGTTTACTTGGCTCTGACTTTAAGGAGCATTCTGTAGGGACCTAACCACACCCACTAACACTCATGCATCGTTCGGTCCCACGCGATCGTTACTACACACTCAATCAGAAATTGTTCCCGACGTTTGCGCTGCTTTATGTGTCTTAAAGCGTCTCTACAGGTTGTTCCGAATGCATCTCCCGACCACAGAGCGGCGCAGTAACAAGCCGCCAGTATCCAAGTGTTTCTACTCAATAGAGAACTTCTTTAAATAGAAATGTGGGTTCTGAGATACTAATGCCTTCGCCTACAAAGCCCATAAGACATCTGAGAAGTCAAAAACCAGAAAAGTATGAGGCACAGCTCAGGACAATCAGAGCTCAGGACCAATCAGAGCTCAGGACCAATCAGAGCTCAGGATCATCAGAGCTTCAGACAGTGAGAGACGCGAGGCCAATACGGCTCAGGACCAATCAGAGCTCAGGACAACTGAGCTCAGGACAGTAGACGCTCAGGGACCAATCAGAGCGCAGGGGACCATCAGAGGCTCAAAGCCAATCAGGGCGTCAGACCATAGAGTCCACGCAATTAGGCTCAGGCCATCACGCTCAGGCAATACGGCTCAGCCAATCAGAGCTCATGGCGGTAGTAGAGTCAGGACCAACAAGCCAAGGACAACTAAAACATCTCATGAAATCAGAGCTCGCCGGTCAGATGAATTCCAGTGTCTCTTCTGTAGTTTCTGATCGTCTTGTCTCAGCCTCCTCCTTCTCCAGCATGCACTTGGGGCTCACGCCTCCAGGGCAGCTCCTCTCCGTCCCAACGGCTCTAATGATGCTAAAAGAGCTTATTACATATGTAATACGTTAAAGGGCGTTAGGGGAATGGAGCAGACACACCTAATAGTGCATTGAGGAGCAGATCAATGGAGAAGGAGCAATCTGCGAGAAAGGGAGCCAGATCTGCGGAGAAGGATGAGATCTGGGAGAAGGAGCAGATCTGTGGAGAGGAGCAGATCTGTGGAGAAGGAGAAGATCTTGTGGGGAGGTAGCAGATCTGTGGAGAAGGAGCAGATATGAGGAAAGGAGGCAATCTGTGGAGGGAGTCATGAGGACAAGGAGCAGATCTGTGAGCAGGACAGAATATAGGAAAGGAGCAGATCTGTGGAGATAGGAGCAGATCATGAGGTAAAGACAGATTGTGGAGAAGGAGCAGATATGAGGAAAGGAGCAAGATATGTGGAAAGGAGCAGATCATGAGGACATGGAGCGATCTGTGAAAGGAGACATCGGTCGAGAGGAACAGAGCTCGTGGAGAGGACAGTAATTTGGAGGGAGCGATATGAGGACAAAGACAGAGTGAGAAGGGCAGACATGAGAAAGGAGCAGGATGTGGGAGAAGGAGCAGAGTCATGAGGACAAGAGCAGATCGTGGAAGGGCAGACTGTGGAGAAGGGTGTGCCAGATTGGGAAGGAGCGATCAGAGAAAGGAGAGATGGGGAAGGAGCGATTGTGTGAGAAGGAGACATCGTGAGAAGAGAGTTGGGAGGGAGGATCATGAGGAAGGAAGGCAATCTGTGGAGGAGCAGATCAAGGACAAGATGATTGTGGGAAAAGGACAGATTCGGAAGAGAGATATGAGGACAAGGAGAAGTTCGTGGAGTGGATAAGGACAAATTGTGGAGAGGACAGATTCTTGTGGGAAGGAGCACTATGTTGGAAAGGACAATCATAGGACAAGGACAGATTGTGGAGAAGGAGCGACATCTTGAGAAGTAGCACATTCTGTGAGAAGGAGCTAGATGGTGTGGAGGAGGAGCAGATTCTTGTGGAGAAGGAGGCGATCTGTGGAGCGAGGAGCAGATTGGCGTGTAGGAAAACTACTGTAAAATCACATAAGAAATAAGAGCTTTATGTGTGGTGTTTTCAGAAGTGAAGTTGAAGCCTGAAGTGGAAAGGGTCGATTTTTCTGGGATTTCCTTCATTCACAACACAAAAACCAAATTAAAACTCGCTTGCTTGTGGCACCGCCCCAAAAATAAATAAAAATAATGAAATGAAATAACACAATAATAATAATTATATTAATAATATAATAAATCAAATAATAAAAAATGTTGAGATAAGGAATAATTCAATCAGAGGTGCAACCTCCAGTTTGAGTGATGGAAAATATTTAATAATGAATATATAATTAGATCCTTTGCAAAAACGCCATTTTTAAAAAAAATGCGGTCACAAAAATTGGTTTGTTTTTTTGATTTGTTGCTTTGTCAGCCCATCTCTACAAGTATCATTGACAGCTGAACAGGAGAATTTGCTCGAAGAACGAGGAAATAAGTACTTTATTGCACTAAAATGGACTTTTTAAACCTGTTTCTGTTTAAATTCTTTTCCATTCTGCAGTGTTTGGACAGCTGACAAAGTGGAGCCTCAGA
The DNA here is from genome assembly GCA_015082035.1 of Chaenogobius annularis. Taxonomy (NCBI): domain Eukaryota; kingdom Metazoa; phylum Chordata; class Actinopteri; order Gobiiformes; family Gobiidae; genus Chaenogobius; species Chaenogobius annularis. Next base: position 717 of record BJKM01001598.1, on the reverse strand, counting down.
GTGGCGCTTGTTAAAGGTGCACAAGCTAGAACCGTGCTGAATTTTTTGGTCGATGCTCGCATTGCTCCATGGAGATGTTGGTCTGCCGGAATGTCCCAACACGTTTGATGTGGCCCTTTGAACGTTGTGTGGGTGCGTGTGAGTGCCACGTGTGCAGGTTGATCGGGTGGGGTGCTCGGTTCGGTGGCGGTTCTGACACCGTCCGGGAATAGTCATGGGTCTTATGCAACGAGGGAAATCCCCGGTTGTTTCCTGGCAGTCACGTCGGGGGGCTTCTTAAAAGTAGAAGGGATGGCACCCATTGTTTAGTGGCGTCCGACCGTCCGGGGTTGAAAGAAGAGCATCTCGATAACAACATTCAGATAAAACGCTGTCTTCAATGTTTCGCTTTACGTTTCAGACAAATGAATTCTCACAGTGCATTTATGACAAATATTCACTCTTTTGCGCATTTTTTACCGCATTAAACGATAAACTGGAATTCATGTTTTACATTTCTTCAAAACACATTTATAATTTCTCTAAAATCTCTCATTCCTACTTTCCTAACGCAGCCTCTTTGTCATTACCGCGACGATTTCCATGAGAGCTTCTTTCAGTACAGCTTCAGAGGCCAGAGCTAGTTGCCTTCGGGTGAAGCGTAACAAGGCTAACGACGGTAACCGACGGCTAACTGACAGGTAACGATGGTAACGACTTGGGCTACGACAGCTAACG
>BJKM01001597.1:17500-23966 GCA_015082035.1 Chaenogobius annularis | reverse complement strand
TTCTAGCTGGAGGATTTTGTTGCCAATCTGTTGCATGCTCGGCAAAATCTGCCTCCATCTTTTATCACATCAGGGGAGTGCTTCTTTTACTTGAGTTCTGAAAGCAAAGTGCACCCTTTTCTTGATCCAACAGATTGTTGGACAGTGGGGGTTACTTCAGCGCAAATAACTCTGTGACAGGTGCTATAGCATCACCTTGATTGTGCATTGACGTCAACAACGCAAACAATACTCCAGCCAAGATCTGTTAGTTGCGCATAGGGTTGGTTTTCTGTGCCGGCCAGGACTTCTCTTGGTAGAAGGGCTTGTTGGCAGTTGTACCCAATAAGGAGACCAACCTCACATTCCAGCAAAGGAGGTAACTTATCAGCTAGCCCATTGAGGTGAGGCCACTTCAAGGCTGTTTCAGAGGTTGGGATGTGTGACTTGTTCACTGGGATGAACTCTCTTGTGAAGACAGGTGGCAATGCAATTCTCTGATTGCTAAGATATCCTCTTACTTGAATGTTTAACAGCTTTTCACATCGTATAACTGTTAACTTGGCGGACATTGTTGATAGCCTTAAGCTTGTTTTGCTTTTATCTGTGTCAAGGTCTTGGGCCATTTCGTCCAAAATGGAAGACGTGTCGCTCTGTGAGTCGAGGAGCGCATAAACAAGTGCTCCTTGATCTGGGTTATTTGTAGACGAAACCCAGACTGGTAATATGGGTGTTGTCAAAGTGTTTGGGGTTTCGTGAGCAACTCTGTTTGTTGTTGCTGTTGTAGACATGTCTTCGTCTTTAGGATCAACCTTTTCTTGAGTCTGTCTTATCTGGAAACTCGTTCTCAATTTTCACAGGAGCTGTTCTTTTATGTTCTATGAACTTGTCGTCATCATGCTGGCCTGTTGGATGTCCCTTTTGACACTCATCACATGTGCTTCTCTTTTCGCACTTCTTTGAGTGATGGCCTGTCCTTAAACATCCATAACAAAGCTTTTCAAAAAGGCATGAATAATAATAACAATAATCTTCAAAGTATTATTTCTTTTAAACAAAAATGAACTTATTTATGTTTGTCATTATCATTTTTATTTACAATAATATAATAATATAATATGGACAACGGGAAGGTTGAATCTTAAACCTCCATTATGATTAAGGAAGGATTCTCTTTTTTAACAAAGATTGCCTCCTTAACTCCTCTGTCAAACCATCTCTTCTCCTGCTTAGAATCTCCACCTCACTGTCTTCAATAGAGTGGTTTGGGGCTTTAAGATGAAGATGCACGGCACTCTGGGGTCCTGAATGTAGGGTTAGGCCCATGGCCCATCTCAGGTAGTTTCAATGGCCTATTATCAGGAGGTCCCGCCCTGTGGGCAGGGTTTACACAAAGTAGGATATGAAACCTGAGTTCTCAGACTTGTTTCACAGATTGAGAATGACTCTTGGGGGACTTCCCGGTACGGTGACGGAGTGAGTGTACGCATTTCACTCCACTGCTGCAAGAAGTGGAGATAAAATCATCATTTGACCCGCCCAATCCCAAAGAACAAAAACGAAAGATGAGTAAAAAAGGAAGACGCAAGTCCGGTAGCGCGGGCTCACGGCCCACGGCTCCATTGGAAAACAGCCCGCATCACAAGCTTACGAGGCTAACAAGGCTAACGAAGTTAGCGTGGCTAACAACAACCCTGAGAGCCACGCTCCTTCCCCGCCGACCCAGATGGAGACACGCGACTTCTATAACGGGAACATGCATTGAGGCGATTGAACAGCATGTTTCAGACAATACGGACAATCTGCAGACAGTAAGGACCGAGACAGACGCTGCGGGCCAGGGAGCCGACGCTGGAGTCGGAGAGCAATAACATGAAAAATAAGCTCCTGGATTTGGAGTCCAGATCCCATCGTCCTAACTTGAGGCTTCTGGGCGTTGATGAGGGAGAGGAGTGAAAGTGACTTGTGCTCGGAACACCAGGAGAAGCAGAAGTGGCTGGTGGCTGTCTACTATTGTACATAAACTCTGTGACTAAACACATCTACTCATCGATGTGCCAAACGTGGGATATTGGATTTGTGGGAATTTGGAAATACATGCAGAGTGCAGCAGGGGGACATGGAGAGCCAGGGGTCTTATATATCCAGTTCTTTCCGAGGATTGGAGTCAGGGTTAACCCTAACCCAGGGCGCTCCCGTCTTGCCATAATAATCGTGCTTTACGATGTCACCTTTATTCTTTCCTTTATGTTTTGCATGACATGGCCTTGTGACATCCCTATGCTTTATGACATTAGATGTGCTTAAAAGAGCGAGCCCGCTCTTCTTAAGTTTTAGTATTGCTGTTGTCGGGGTTCAGTGAACGTGTTCGTAACCTGTGTGCACCTGTTCGGTTCAATAAAGCTCCTGAACCCTTCTTTGTGTCCCCTCGTGGTTTCCATCGGTCCGGTTATCTGTCTAGGCCTCGAGTGGTGCGCTGGCCGGGCACTCCAGAGCAGTGACAGCTAAAACCCAAAACAGGACCTCACAGTCCAGAGGGTCCGGGGACGTCTCCCCAACACACTTATGGATCATGTACAAAAACAACAAAATAAAGCCATAATAATTAGTTTAGATGCTGAGAAAGCTTTTGATTCTGTTCGTTAGGCCATATTTATTAAGTACTGAACAAATTTCAAATCGAAAATTTAATTATGAAAAATATTGGGGCTCTTTACGATGGTCCAACATCAAGAATTAAAATCAATGGTCATCTGACAGGTCCACTGACTCTGGAAAGGGGGGGTTAGGCAGGGCTGCGCCTGGTACCCCCTCCTGTCTGCTTTGTATTTGGAACCATCAGCCCTCCTGTATGGGGTGGTCTGCTGGAGCAACAGCATCATCACAGAGCGGGAGAGGAAGAAGCTGGACAAAGTCATCAAGAAGTCCAGCTCCGTCCTGGGCTGTGCTCTCGATGCAGGAGGTGGGGGACAGAAGGGTCCTGGCTAAACTCACGTCTATGCTGGACCATGAGTGTCGCCCCCTGCAGGACACTGTCTGCTCTGGAGAGCAGCTTCAGTGACAGACTGATCCACCCTCGCTGTGTGAACGAGAGGTTTCACAGGTCTTTCCTTCTGCTGCTGTCAGACTTTACAACAAACACTGTTCGTCCTGAACGTGTCATTCAGCTTTCATAATCCTGTGCAATACTGTTATACTCCTGTGCAATACTGTTATACTCCTGTGCAATACTGTTATACTCCTGCCAATACTTTATTACTCTTGCAAATACTGTTATAATCATATGAAATACTGTCATAATCATGTGCAATACTGTTATACTCCTGTGCAATACTGTTATACTCCTGCAATACTGTTATACTCCTGCAATACTGTTATACTCCTGTGCATACTGTTATACTCCTGCAATACTGTTACACTCCTGTCCATCCAGCCATCTTCTTCTGCTTTATCCGGGGCAGGGTTGCGGGGGCAGCAGTCTAAGCAGGACTCCCAGACTTCCTTATCCCTAGACACTTCTCTCCGGGAGGAATCCCGAAGCGTTTCCCAGGCCAGCCGAGAACATAGTCCCTCCAGCGTGTCCTGGGTCTCCTCGGGGCCTCCTTCCCGGATGGGACCATGCCCGAACACCTCGCTTAGGGAGGTGCCCAGGAGGCATCCGGAAACAGATGCCCGAGCCAACCTTCAGCTGGAGCAGTGGCTCTACTCCGAGCTCCTCCCGTGTGACTGAGCTCCTCAACCCATATCTCTAGGAGCGCCCAGCCCCTGCGGAGGAAAACTCATTTCGGACCGCTCTTGTATCCGCAGATCTTGTCCTTTAACGGTCACTACCCCCAAATGCTCATGACCAAAGGTGAGGCTTCCAGTGGGAAACGTAGATTGAGGTAAATCGACCGAGCTTTGTCTTTGGACTCGGCTCCCTTCTTTACCAAACAACAGTCCGGTGCCGCGACCGCATCACTGCGACGCTGCACCGATCCGCCTGTCAATCTCACGCTCCATCCTTCCCTCACTCGTGAACAAGACCCCGAGATACTTGAACTCCTTCACTTGAGGGCAGGGACTCCCCACCCACTGACAGGGGCAAGCCACCATTTTTCCAGTCCGAGAAACCGAATGGCCTCGGATTTGGAGGTGCTGATTTCTCATCTCCCAGACGCTTCACACTCCGAGCCATCAAACCCGTCCCAGTGTCCATGTTGCAAGGTCACAGGTTTGATGGAGCCATCAGGACACACTTCATCTGCAAACAGCAGAGATGAGCATCCTGTGTCCCCAAACCGGACCCCCTCCGACCACCTCGACTGTGCCCTAGAAATTCTGTCCATAAAGAACACAGGGTTAGGGTTAGGGATTCTCCTCATCCAGTTACCCTGGAATAGACCTTACCAGTGAGAGGCTGAGGAGTGTGATCCCTCTGTAGATGGAACACACCCATCCGGTCCCCCTTCTTGAAACAGGACCACAACCCCCGGTCTGCCAGTCCAGAGGGCACCGTCCCCGACCGCCACGCGATAGTTGCAGAGACGTGTCAACCAAAGACAGTCCTGAAACATCCACGAGGAGTTTGCAACAACCTCAGTGACTTCGGCTTGGGGTGATGGATGAGTCGCCTCCCGAGCTCCTCAGTCCTCTACTTCCTCCGCGGAACAAAGGACGTTTTTGAACCAGTGGATTTAGGGAACGGTCCTCAAAGTACTCCTTCCCCCGTCCAACGACATTCCCCAGTCGAGGTCAGCAGGTCCCCACCTGCCACCGTAAACGGTGGTTGCGTGCGAGCACGCCTGGCCCGCCGCGATATCCCGTCAACGGCCCTCAGGAGTCCCAAAAGCCAAAGAGGCCTGATAGGCCTCCTTCTTCCGCCTGATGGCATCCCTTACTTCCGATGTTCACCACCGGGTTCGGGGTTGCCGCCGCGACATTACACCTAGGACCTTGACGACCACAGCTCCGAAGCAGCCGCAATTGACAATGGAGGTCCAGATCATGGTCCACTCGCCGACTCAATTTCCCCCAGCCTTCCCCGGGATTTGGGAGAAGCTCTCCCGGAGGTAGTGAATTTAAGACCCTCCGCTGGACACGCGGGCAATCGAGCAAGACGTTTCCCAACAAGGACCCCTCACTATACGCTTGGGCCTGCCAAGTCCTGTCTGGCTTATCCTCCGGCCACCAGCGGAATCCAACTCACCACCAGGTGGTGGTCGAGTTGACAAGCTCCGCCCCTCTCCTATCACCCGATGTGCTCCAAGACGCGCACCGGGCCGGAGGTCAGATGACACGGACAACAAAAGTCGATTCATTGACCTACCGGCCCGTGTCCTGGTTGCCACGTGCACTGGTGGACCCCCTTGTGCTTGAACATTGGTGTTCTTATGGACAGTCCGTGACTAGCACAGAAGTCCATATAACTGAACACCGCTCGGGTTCAGGATCGAGCAGAGGCGGTTTCTTCCCAATCACCCCTCTCCAGGTTTGTCACTTGTTGCCCACCGTGGGCGTTGAAGGGACCCCCAGTTAGAACAACGGAGTCCCCGGTCGGGTGCACTGTCCAGTACCCCTCCCAGAGGACTCCAAGAAGGCCGGGCGTACTCCAGCACTGTTGTTCGGCGCCGATAGGCCGACACAATAGTGAGAGAGACCTGTCCCCAACCGAAGGTGCGACCCCTCTCGTTCACTGGGGTAAACTCCAAACACCATGGCGGCTGAGGCTTGTGGGGCATAAGCAAGCCCACGCCAGCCCGCCGCCTCTCCCCGCAGGCAACACCAAAAGAAGGTGGAGCGTTCCAGCCCCTCTCCGGAGAGATGGGTTCCAGTGCCTAAACTGTGCGTGGAGGTGAGGCCGACTATATCTAGTTCACGGTACCGTTCAAGCCTCCCGCACAAGCTCAGGCTCTTTCCCCCCCAGCGAGGTGACGTTCCATGTCCCCAGAGTTAGTCTCTGTGTCCGGGGATCCGGTCGTCGAGGCCCCTGCCGTCGACTGCCGCCCAGATCCCTCTGCACCAGCCCCTTCCGGATCCTCCTGCAGGTGGTGGGTCCACGGGAAGACGGCCCCACATCACTCGTTCGGGCTGCACCCGGTCGGGCCCCGTGGGGAAAGGCCCGACCACCAGGCGCTCGCTGTCGAGCACCCACCCCGGGCCTGGCTCCAGGGTGGGGCCCCGGTAACGCCAGTCCGGGCGACGTAACTGGCCTTGATTTTCTTCTGATCATAAAGGGCTTGCGAACCGCTCTTTGTCTGACCCGTCACCCAGGACCTGTTTGCCTTAGGAGACCCTACCAGGGGCTGGAAGCCCCGGACAACATAGCTCCTGAGATCATTCGGGCGCTCAAACCCCTCCACCACGTTGGTGTCGGTTTAAGGAGGGGCATGTTCTGTTGTATTTGACCAAACCAGAAATTTCCATACCCAATGTGATGCATTTGTTACAAGAAAGTGGTCCAATCAAATTAAAACAAATTAAATTTACAAAAAACTTAAATTGTTTC
>BJKM01001597.1:0-10000 GCA_015082035.1 Chaenogobius annularis | reverse complement strand
CGGTTCAGTCTGGGCGCCCCATAGTCCCGGTTCAGTCCTGGCGCCCCATTAGTCCCGGTTCAGTTCTGGCGCTTCTAGTCCCGGTTCAGTCTGGCGCTTCATAGTTAGTCGGCTTCATGATCTGGCGCTTCATAGTCCCGGTTCAGTCTGGCCTTTCATAGTCCCGCGTTCAGTCTGGCGCCACCCTTAGTCTGTTAGTCTGGCACTTCATAGTCCCGGTTCAGTCTGGGCCCTCATGTCCCGGTTCAGTCTGGCCTCATAGTCCCGCATTGGTTCAGTCTGGCGCCCTAGTCCCGCCCGTTCAGTCTGGCGCCTCAATAGTCCCGGTTCAGTCTGGCGCCTCATAGTCCGGTTTCAGTCTGGCGCTTCATAGTCCCGGGTTCAGATCTGGCGCTTCATAGTCCCGGTTCAGTCTGGCGCCCCATAGTCCCGGTCAGCTGGCGCCCAGCCAACATAAAAGCACACGAAAATAATGAAATAAGAATACCTACACCGAAGCCCCTCCAACTAACATTCCACAAGAAGCAACAAATAATACCCAGAACGATCAAAAACAATCACATAAACTATAAGCACCCAATTGTGGATCGTAGCTTATCTGACAGCGAAGCAGCACACATCCAGCTAGCCTCGTTTGCTGCTCGTTTTGATCCTGTCAGTATGCAATAAAATACAAACACAAAACACAAAGCTAAAACACACTGAATGCAGACTTGTTAAAAACTCCCCCACTTGTGTCCTGTCACATGAGCGTGTTGTCTGTGCAACGGCGGTCCTTCCTACTTCACTTTGCTGTATGAAAAATTATTTCTGAAACACAGAAAAAGAGTTGAATAATGTCAAGTGGACACATTTTTTTGTCCTGTTGACAATTCAACCTTCTTTTGCTTTGGACCTACCTTGACAACTTAAGCCCTTTTCGGACAGGATTAGTTTTACCTAGAGACCTCAGGTAAAGTGTAATATTTACGAACATCATCTGTGTTTCTAGTCCTGTGAAAATGGTCCATGACTGTGAAATTGTCAGTAAAAATTACCTACTGTATTTCTGTATTGAACTATATTAATATTATTAATTCACCATGGAACTTTCACCAAGCCAATAATTTTTTTCTATAATTAAAAAGTAAAAAGGACATAAACTGCGGTAAAAACTGCGGTGTTGCGTTTTCATTGCTTTTAACTGTTGTGACAACTGAGGCCCGAGCACGATCGAGGCTCTTTTAGGATAGTTTGTTTGCTTTTGGGGCAAAATTTGGATTTAGGGACTGTTAATGTGAACGGATTAAATGACAGAGCCTCCAGCTGTTTCCTAAGAAAGCTGATTGAGTGGATGTCATTTTGATCCCTGATTGCAACAACGTGGTCAAAAGAAAAATTTCACAGAAGCCTCTCACTTCCTGTTCAAAGCACGCAGTTGTACTGATTATTCTTTTTGGACTTAAAAAACAGCAAAAAAGATTCTCAGAGACACATCATGAGTTATCGAGGAGATTGTTACTCCAGGTATGTTTTTTATGAGGGAACAATGTTAGAACATGGTTAAAAGGTGTCCTTTTAGAACATGGTTAAAAGGTGTCGTTTGAACAAAATTCTACTAACAGTTGTTAGATAATTTACAATACATGAGAAACAAAACATCTATTTCTTGTGCTGAACTGGGTAAGAAAATGTGTGTTACGACGTACAACCAATGCATAAATTGGGAGAGAAGTAGTCAAGAAGATTTGTTTGAATTATTTTGTTTTCTCATTCATTTAAAAGCAATCATTCAAAGTCATCCAAGTCATTTATTAAAACAATATTGTTATCGTAAGGATTTCTGACGTGGTCTGTTTGTTTGTAATTACCAAACGCTCAGCTAATTCACTAATATGTCTGTAGAATTCAGCTTCATAAAGTTGAGTTGAAGGAATATTTGTTCTAAATAACACAACAAAATGATTCTGCCCTAATTCAAAACTTTCTTCATCACCAAACAAATTAATTTCTGTGGCAGCTTGAATAAGTCAAGGTTTGTAAATCAGAATGTGTTTTTTGTGGTAGCTGAATAAAAGGTGAAATTCTGAATCGTTCTGCTTAACATGTCTGTTAAGCTGTTATTTGCTAATGTCATTCCCTCATCAAAAACACAAGTTGTATGTTGCATCATTGTGCAATTCTGGAGCTACATTACCATTAGAGCATTGTTGTTGTTTATTAAAAAAATCATTTTCACTCATTTTATGAGCTTTTGATTCAAACTCATAAACATAAAAAAACATACCATTTCACAGAATCGGCCTTTTTCTTCTACTACAGACCATGTTCGCACATGTTTAAGGATGTAGCACTGTTTATTTCAATTTAGAAACATACATAAATAACATCAAACATAACCGCAAAAACTATTTGTGAGCAAAGGCTGTCTCACATGAACAGTGACGAAGGCCGAGAGCACAGACCGTGAGGATGAACAGGGACATAGTATATATGTCAATGTATATCCAGTGTGATGTGGGTGTAAATGTGTAATTCACAAGAATATTTACATTACATATTGCAAAAGTGTTCAAAATGTATAAAATATATGTTTCAAAAATGTTTCAATATATTGACTTATCTTACAGTTTTAATTCCAAAATTTTTTTTAAACTTGGTTTTAGTTTGATCACATCCGCGACCCCTAATGGGAACAAGCGGTAGAAAATGAATGAATGAATAGTTTGATCACTTTATTCAAACATTTATCTGAACAGAGGCTTCGGTGGTCAGAACATTTGGAACCTTTCTCATCAGTTCACGCAGGCCTCTTTCTCAGAACAGAACATACACCTCTCATTCTTTTACCTTGTTTTTCAATACTACAGGGTTGTTCACACATAGTAAAGGACTTTGGCCCTAATAAAGTCTAGTTCAATATAGAAACTCAAACTTAACAGCAAAAATCAATTTGTGAGCACAGAAAAAAAGGATGTCATATGAATCAAGACAATGGCCACAGCAGAGAGTAAAGACGAGAGTAAAGAAGAAGTATTTACTGCAAAAATGTTTGAATACTGTATAAAAATTGCTGCCTGCACTAAACCAGCGGTCACTTTGGTCATTTTGACACTTTCGTTACTGAGAGCAGGACTTCTGAGCGGCGCCGTCAAATGAAGGAAAGAGTACATATGGTTGTTGTAAATTTTGCTTTTGAAGGACGATTAATCAGTTTTGAACGTGCAGAGCTAAAATGTTGTTTACGAAAACTAAAAGTCTGTTGTGCATAAGTACATTTTAAATAGAGAAAGTGAAAAATCTGTAGTGGCAACAATAACGCACAATAAAGCTCTCGTAATACAACCCTTTAATGTATTTTCAACTCATGGTTTTCCCATTTTGCAGACATAGTCCATTGATTGTCATATTTATAGACATTTTTCTATATACAGGTCTATATCCCTGGTCTGTTTTTTCCCTGTATTCCCCCCAGCAGGTACGCTTGTTGCATTTGCTAAGCCCTGTGTTTCTGTACAGTACTGTGTGTCTCAGCAGTCTACTCTAGTCTAGCCTCGATGTTTGGACAGGGCACAGTGAATTAGCCAAATAAACGCTCTGTCAGACCGACCGCGCCACACTAGGAGACTCTATTTTGATATCTCATCCTCCTCACATTGTCAGAGAGCAAGGTCACGCGCTGCCAACTCACTGACCTGATTGGCATGGCAAGCAGCGCGGCAGTCTTCTGGGGGAGCAGTGAGGAGAGTTAGAGTTACTGCATATGCACATTTGGCTTGTGAACAAGGTGCACAGCTTACCCACATTCTTTCGCCAGAAGAAAGGCCATTTTGGCAGACAGATTCTTTAGGTCCAAGGCTCCCCTCAGGGTTCAAAGGGAGCAGACAAAGCAGCTTCTAGCTCTCCAAATTTGGCATCAGCATAAATCCCAACAGAGGAGCTGCTAAGGCCTGCGCCGCAAGTCTCCATTCGAAAAGAGATAAGGAAGTCTCAGAGAATGTACCGCTTGGCTTCATGCTCCATCGCGGTGGCCACAAGGAGCTCGGAGGTACAGGCTGATCTGTTGCTATCCAGTGGAGTGCAGAGGCATCACTATGATTACCACCTCCTCAGGACCTGTTCCAGTGACGCAGTGAGAGGCTAAAAGAACAAGCGATGAGCCAGACTGGATGAAAGGGTCATTTGGAGTGAAAGCTGCTTCCTGATGGGGAAGATATAGAGCTCTGTAGCTTTGTGTATAGTGGGAATACTACAAGACCTGGTATTCTATATATTGATTATTTTCTAAATCTTTCACATCATTTGAAATATTTCAACATACATTGGTATTTATATGTCACATATACATACATATGCATATATGTACAGATCTGTGTTTTATGGGGCTCAACAGTGACCGCCCACCAGTGGGGTTCAAGAAATTAATTTTCCATCGATTTTTCTTATATTGTTTCTGAAAGAAAAATCATCAAAGTTTTCTTGGGGCTGATCAGCTTTATGTGGTAAGTAATGAGTATACGACTTATACGACTCATAATTGTATCCAACATTTGTTTCTGAAATTTTGTAAACCGCTAAGTTTTTTTGATTGAAAACAACCATGTCATGGACATTAGTTACCACATAGCTGCATAGCCTCCGCTGTACCTTAAACATTTAATATACAATTGTTTTTGTGGCAAAAATTAAAGAAAAACATTTACTTCTGGAACCACAGCGAACTTCAAAGTGGGCGGGACTGTTGAGGTCCATAGATCGGCAAGCAATCTGACTAAATTCTTTGGCCCGATGACTTTATTTCCTTTTTATTTTTCTTATTTTTTTAATCTCAAATCATATCAGCCCGAAGGCTGTATTTGACAGGACAGATATTGAGAGAAATGTGGAGGGAGAGGGAGATACCAAATGGTCGAGGCAGTGAAGCAATTCCACGACAATAAGATGGTAGCAACCACTTGTGTATGTGCAACTTCTTAAACCTATACCAGCAGCGAGCATGCCAGCCGACTTTCTAATTGTAACAAATTCAGTCTTGCACAACTTTTGCACTACTTCATTGAGACGGTTGAACAGCGTGTTTTAGACACGGACGATCTGCAGACAGCAAGGGCCGAGATGGAGGCGCTGCGGACCAGGGTGACGACGCTGGAGTCGGAGAAGAATAACATGAAAAATAAGCTCCTGGATTCGGAGTCCAGATCCCGTCATGCTAACTTGAAGCTTGTGGCCGTTGATGAGGGAGAGGAGGGAAAGGTCCCTGTGGGCTTCTTGGAGAAGATCATACCTAAGCTCCTTATTAACTCCCCTCCATCACAATCGAAAGAACACATCGCCTGAGCAAACCAAGACCAGCAGCTGATAAACCACCAGACCTGATTATGAGATTTCTCAACGGCCGTGTGAAGGAATGCGTCTTGAAGGCTGCAAGGATTAAAGGAGACCTCCAGTACAAAGGCAAGCTTTTGTCTTCTTCGCTCCAGATATTCCATGCAAGGTTCACCAATAACGGCAAAAGTTCCACCACATCTGCGAGGAGCTCAGGAAGAGAAAACTGAGACATGGATTCTCTTTCCCCGCGACTCTTCTGATGACTTTTGAAGGTAAAACACACATGCTCAGAACACCAGGAGAAGCAGAGGTACTCTTAAGGAAGATGCATACCACAGAGAAATGAACAGTACAGAGGATGGAGCCACCAGTGTGGGGCATGTGAGTTCAGGTTGTGGTCACATGGTGACACATTTCTGTTCATTTGAAGAGACTAATTACCTGATTTGTTTAGTTTTTATCTTCAGACTTTATGCCCCCATGGTGGCCGTTTGCTCTTGTACATAAACTCTGTGACTGAACACATCTACTCATCGATGTGCCAAACATGGGAAATTGGAAACACATGCAGTGTGCAGCAGCTGGACGTGGTGAGCCAGGGATCTTATATACAGTTCCTTCTGAGGATTGGAGTCAGGAGTGCCTGGGAGTTTTTTTGGGGGGGCCATTCATCAGGATTGGACTTCCCTCCCTTTTACGATCTATTTTGATCGGGTTTTTAGTTCAATGCCCGTTTCTAGCATGCACCCTCTTTTTTTTAATATATATTCAATTTATTTTTACCAGAGAGACTAAAAATATTCGAAAGTTGTCAACGGTGAGATCAATACAACCAACACAATGGCATCAGTAGCATCCTTCAATGTGAATGGCATACTGAACCCAATAAAACGAACACAAATTTTGACAAAAATGAAAAGAGAAAGAATAGACATAATATTTTTTACAAGAGACACACCTGAATGACACTGAACATCAAAAACTACCGAAATTCTGTTAGAAAAAAATCCTATTTATTCATCATACGGAGGCAAACATAAGTGGGGAGTTGCAATATTGATCTCAAACCGAATAGTTTTTCAACAGAGTTTTGAATGTAAGGATAAAGATGGCAGATATGTACTGGTTAAAGGGAATATTAATGGAAAGGTTTTCACTCTTATAAATGTGTATGCTCCACTTTCAGATGTTAAGTGATATCACACTCTATGCTGATGTCATGGACAAGTGACTGTTTCTGAAATGAAATATTGTCTGACTTCATTTTCAGGAAATAGTCAAAAAAATGCTTATGAAAGAAAAAAAACTGGTCAACATCAAAATTTTCTCAAAATTACTACAACATCTCAATGTAAAGTACTGCTTAAAAAATTTTCAACAAGAAGCTATGAAAGACCTACAAAAAGAAAGACTTATGAAATTGTATTTGATATAATATCTATGATGGCCAAGCTGAGATTAAGAATACATAAAATGTATCTCTCCTACCGAAAAATTTGCTGGCTTCATTGAGAAAGACTTGATTAATGATTTGTACTTGAAAATTTGGGAAAAAATGGACAAATTTGCAATTAACTCTACATTTGACTTTGGACAAAACTTTGGGACCTTAAAAAAAATATCAGTGACTAAAAATAAGCAGCCATGATTTCTGTCTTTTTTTCTTCTTCTTCATTTATGGCTGTTGTTGGATGTAAAACTTTGTTCAGTGCCTATTTTGGTCTTTGTCTTCTCTTTTCATTGGTTGTGTTGGATGTCTTGTTCTACTGTGTGTTTTGTCGTTTGTTATAAATTTGAAAAATAAAAAAAATTAATATTTGAAAGGTGTGTCTTAAAAGTGATGCCATAAAATAGTTTCTTTTGACCACAGCAACCATGAGGCCACTAGTTTAATGCACTAATCAATTTTTACTGAATCCCAGTTTTCTTACGATCAAAGTGAATGGAGTGTATGAAAGATGAGGAGTCATGGAAGGCACTGGTCCCAGGAGAGCATGATGCCACCTCTGGTCACTCATAGTCATTACGTCACAACTTGCAGAGAGACACTAAAGCAGCCTCCAAACACCACCACTCACTTTGATGGTACAGAGGGAATCATTCACGGCAGATAAGACGAAAAAAAACATAGAATGAGAAGGACAAGATTAAATGTTTATGTTTTGTTGTAGGTCATAGCATTACTTTACCAACCTGCATAGTAATTCCTTATTAACTAATGTATTAACTAATTTAAATTGTGTCTCGTAATTTAAAATCATACTAAGGAATTCCTATTTCACTCGACATTCCAAACCACTAATATGCATTTGCCATGATCTCGAACATGGTGTTAATTATCTAATCAAATTAAATTAAAGTCAACTTTTTGAATAGGAATGTTTGTCTGGTTTTTTGTGAGTTTGGGTAAAGCAGAGTATAAATGTGTAAAATGTACAGAAATACTGATTGAGTGGGCTTTCTTTTGCCTTGTTTTGTTCCTTATTTAAAGTTTTTTTTCAAAACTAGTGTCTAGATGACTACACTTGAATCTTCCTTCTTTTAAACTTACTACGCTTCCCAACCCCATTTTCATACTTTTGTGTTCATTTTACTGAGCTGCTGCTACAGAGTTAGCTGCAGACTCCCACCACACAAACCTCCAAAGTTATTAAAAACAAGCCCCTTCTGTAGCTCAGATTCAAGACTGGTTTAACGGCAATGCGAATGAACGCACCAAGAAATCTTCAGCTCCAAACGATGAGGATGTTTCCCATTTCCCATTCCCACTTCTAACCTCTCATAGGCACAATTCAGGTTTCTACTTGATGTACACACTTTTATTTAGATCAGAATATTTATAAGATCCACATTTCCATAGTTTTGTTTATTTATTTTATCCAGTGGATGTGTCTTTTGTTTTTTTAATGCACATTATGCAGTCGAAATTGTATACATAATACTGTATATATACTACTTTACTTCCTGCTTCCGAAGAGTGCAGACGCTTCCCTGCTTGCTCCTGCCTGCTTCAGCTGCTTTCCTTATTTATTTTGCTTTTAAATCAGTTTTTGTCTTCCAAACATTTTTTGTTATGACTTTTTTAAGTCAACCAAGGATTTTAAGAACATTTTTAGAGTTTTAATCAACAAATCTGACGAACCAGCGACATGTCCGTGAGAAGAGAAACAAACTCCTGTAAACGCTGTTGGAAATTTCAACAAGAAATTCATGAGCTACAAGCACGGATATTTGCTTTGGAATCTGAAAAAGGACTGCACGATACAATCCCTGTGTCATCCAGTGGTAAGAAGTCCACATTTTTTACAAGAAAAACAGCAACTTTCAATTTAAACCGGAGTGACTCTGTTTCGTTTCCAAAACTGTCTAAAGGCGGTTCGAAGCCTAAGCAATACAAAGATAATGTAACGCCACCTGAAATACAGCTTACAAACAGATTTTTACCACTTTCAAAGACTGAAATAAATGAACAAAGGAAAAATGGGAGACATGACGTGGCGAAAAGGCAGACAGAGACAGAGAGAGAATCTGTGCCTAACGTCAAGGTCGTCTTGATTGGGGATGGTGCGATAAGTCACGTGATGCATGAAAAAATCAAAACACATTCTTTTCCCAGCGCCACAGTCACTGAGATTACGTCACGTATTTCTAATGTTTTGGCCAAACATAAAGGAGTTAAACAGCTGATTGTGCACGTGGGCGCAGTGGACACACGACGCGAGAGAGACTGAAGTTTTGAAAAGAGACTTCTTGGAGTTATTCGGCGTGCTTGATAAAAATGAAAATAAAAACATTCATAAGTGGACCTCTTCCAAACATTGACAGGAAGATAAACAAGTTTAGCCGGCTGCTTCAGCTGAACACATGGCTGTCTAAAGAGTGTGCAACAAGAGAATTGCACTACATTGAGAACTTCTATCTATTCTGGAAACGGGAGGACCTGTTTAAGAGAAATGGCCCACACCTATGCAGAGGTGGAGTGAGGGTGCTGACAGAGAACCTGCTCCACGCTCTGAGGCATTGGACTGGGCCTGGACAGACTGGGCCTGGACAGACTGGGCCTGGACAGGGTCCTGAGCAGATAGTTAGAGAAGAGAGGAATGAGAGAAAAATTCCTGCTATAGTTAGAGAAGAGAGGAATGAGAGAAAAATTCCTGCTATAGTTTAGAGAAGAGAGGAAATGAGAGAAAAATTCCTGCTCCATCAACCAGAGACCGAGCCAAAGTTTCAAGCATCAGCAGCAACCGCAACCACAGCCTCCACCAAAGGATTTATTAGCAGCCGCTCCACCACCTGCAGCAAAGAATTCAACTCCAACTGCTCCACGATCACCTCCACTACCTCCAGCAAAGGACTCATCTGCAGCAGCACCACAACAATCTTCACCACGGCTAGCGCAGGAGTCATTTCAGTTCTTTCCTGCACGGTCCTCATCAAAGGCCTTGGACCCATCTGTGGCGGGCCTGGCAGTATCCCCGCCATCGCCCCTGCCCTCAGAGCAGCCCTGGATCCCCCCTGCAACATCTACTCCCACTACAGATTCCTCACTCTCCTTTCCATCTCCACTCTCACCCAGGGGTCTTCCCAGCCATCTTGAACATCTGATCAAATCAGGCATTAAGATGCTCCACTCACGCCTAATTTAGCAAGAGTTCTGATATCAACGATGATGAACTCTCCCCTGACTGTTGCT
>BJKM01001596.1:0-24106 GCA_015082035.1 Chaenogobius annularis | reverse complement strand
ACCCACAATTTCTCTGGTACTTTGAGTCCACTCCAAACGTGAAATGATCTCGAGACTGCTTTTCCAACTCTTAAGTATCATCATTATTTAGATGTAATGCAACCATTTTGAATTTGACTGCTGAACACAACAACCATTACAGTATTGTAAAACCCATAATGGATGGTTAACAAAGCTACAGAAACTCAGGAGGTACAATGAATAGAATAGTTGGCAGTTCGAAACTAACGCTTAAGCTAATGCTGACCTTGTGTCCTTGGACAAAACACATTATGTAAGCTCCTGTGTAATTGTTAGGCTGCAGTAGAGGCAATGCCACGTAGCCATTCCTCTGTCACTATGTTTGTTGCAGAAGTCAACTACCATCAGCAACGTGAGGAAATTTGACAAAATACAGTTAATTGGATAGCATTAAAAACAAATTTTCCAACAAATTAACAAAAAAACACAAAATATATATATTTTTTCAATTTCATAAAAAACAACAACAATGAATTAGTTCGAATATTTAATGGCAAATTCAAGAACAAAATACATTTCCAGGCATCATGGCAAAATGTATATAGTAAAAACAATATATTTGACATGTCTTTAGGCCCGAGCCCCAACAGCATAGTTTTATCAGGTAGAAAAAAATATTTTCTGTGTTGTTAATCTAGAAAGTAATTTATGGTGATTTTTTCTTTGTAATTAACAATGATGAAGAAAATTATCTATACCAATTAGATTCAATTTCAACCAAATTGCACTGCTTTCTTTCTATAGACCTCCAGTTAATAGGAAAACATGCTCACTGGCTGCAAAACAGATGCCTTATCACAAATGAGCCTCTCTACTTGATACAATATCAGCTGAAGTAGTGATTAATTAAGATGTAGCCCAGAGGGGTCGTAATTAAACCGTGTAGGTCATTCAGCTATTGGTTGGCATGTGGCATACTGTTTGTTCCAAATATCTTAAAATCAGACTAATTAGCAAATCACATCTTTGGTCCTGGTTGATGGGCACAGAAGGAGCCGTAATTTACCTGGAGTGGGTGACACTGATACAATTTGAGGATAAATAGGGCTCCAACTGCCATTTCTCTCATCAGGGGGTCAGTGAATGAATCAAGCGCACCCCTGTGATTTGTCCTTCCAGTCAAGCAGATGGAAGGGCTTGTGCACTTCTTCCATGACTGCTCAGTGATTGGGGACGATAATGGGACACACAAGAAGCTGCAGAGCGTGGTGCGGTGTAATAGTGTAGTTTAGAGGGAGACTTTTGTGGCCTCAGGAGATTTGACTGTACAGAGCACAAAGAACTGTCTCAAAATGTCTCACATTTTTCAACATTTCCTTTTCCATATGCATGATGTGACAGCATCTCTGGTGAAACTGTGACGTATTGTTAAATTGCTTGTTAGAAATGCAGATCCTGGGCTGGTAGTCTGAGTTTCCAAGACATTCTTCCGTAGCCGCCCGCACCGCCTCCGATCTGTCAGGAAGTCAGTCATCCACCTGCAGGTGGAGTCAGGGCACGTTGAGCTGGGAGAATCTTGTCCTGGAGCACAGCAGGGAGAATGGTGTTGAATGCACAGCTGAAGTCCACAAACAGGATCCTGGAATAGGTTCCTGGGGAGTACAGAGGCCGGAAGTTGAAGTGGAGTGCCAGGTTGATGGCATCGTCTACAGACCTGTTGGCTGTGTAGGCGGACTGCAGGGGGTCCAGCAGGGAGGAGGTGAAGGACTTGAGGTGGGGCAAGACCAGGCGAATCAAATGACTACAGACGGCAGCGCCACAGGGCTGAAGTCATTAAGTCCAGTGACCCGGGTCTTCTTGGGGACAGGGACAATGATGGACGACTTGAAGCAGGTTGGAACCTGGCATGACTCCATGGAGGTGTCAAAAATGTCTGTGAAGAAGGGAGTCAACTCTCCTGCACAATGTCTTAAAGTGGCTGGAGAGACACCGTCTTGGCAGCTTTTCGGGGATTGGATTTCCGAAATAGTCTGTTTACATTCTGTCTCTGAACTGAGAGAGTAGTGGGGGAGGGGGGGTGGCCTCGAACATGGAGTAGAAGGAGTTAAGTTGCTCAGCCAGTTTCCGGTCGTCTGCAGCATGGGGGACTCTGAGCTTGTAGTTGGTGAGAAGCTGGAGCCCTCAGCTTTGGGCTTGTCATCATTAAAATTTACTTTGGTGTGTGATGGTATAATGCTGTCCTCACAGAATCCCCCCAGTCTGTAATGTCCAAACACTCAAGTAGCTCCTTCCACTGCCTCATTGGTCCACTTCTTAGAGATCCTCACTACAGGTTTGGAGAGCTTCAGTTTCTGTCTGTGCGTGGGGATCAGGTGAACCATGGTGTGATTTCAAAAAGCCCACAGCGGCTCAGGCCACAGCGCGAAATGCGTTGCTGAAACCCTCCAGCTGTATGCGCTACGCCTCCGTGAAGCACAAAAGAGGAGATGAAGAAAAGCCTCTGTTCCGTCTCATCAGCGCAAATTCATCCAGTTTGTTGGAAAGTGAGCAAACGTTAGAGAGGAAAATCCCAGGTAAGGACCTCTGTGCACCACGTTTCCTAAGACGCAGGAGCGTACCGGCTTGTTTTCCTCGTCTGCGGCGTCTCACTCATTTGACCAAAAAAGGACTTATTCCTCAGCAGGTGCTAAAAAAACGGAACCAGATCGACTAGGACGACTATAGCTTACTTGAGGGAAAACTCACCGCTTGGATTTAGGTTGATGCAAGGGTTGTGCATGCAGTGAGGAGTTGAGGGATCGACTATCAAACACTTTTTCCGGAGTACTTTCTAGTGGCCACACCAATAGGACTAACCCTGAAGGAAAGAAAAGGTGGCCTTGAAAAAAGGGGCAGATCATGTGCCCCTCTTTGAGGTTGAAAACTCAGGAACGGAAGGAGCTTGGAAGTCTGGGGCATGGCAGGAGGAGAAGGCTGGTTAGCGGTGCTTCCTGGTTGGAGGCCTAAGTCCTGAGAGGAGGATGGTTGTCTCCTAGATGTAAATGGAACGAGGGTGAAGTGAGCGTGAGTGGGTGTGCTGAGAATGGGCGGGTGGGGTCTGCGTAGGATAATTTCCAGTATTATACACCCAATCACTTGCAAGGCATAAACTTACAAATACAACAAAATATTTAATACAACTTGAAACTTTTTAGTTTCCCCTTGCCTTGTATCTTGCCACAAACTCTGCTGGTGCCTCAGATAAAAACAAATGTTCAAGGCGCCTGGGATCATCCTCCTTAAGGCTTCTTCATGGAAGGCCAATACCACTCTCTATTCTCCTCGAAACGATGGCCTTCTGGAGCTCAGGAATGTAACTGTAAGTCTTGGCCTTTGTACCTGTAAAATAAAGTGAATTTTCTAGTTGGACTTTGTATTTCTAATTCAGAAAAGTGAAAGTTCAAAATATTTATCGGTGTAATCCCTCATTCGTCCAGGAGTGTTCCACTGTAGAAAAAGATTCAGTTGATGACAACAACTGAATCTTTTTCTACAGTGGAACACTCCTGGGCGATTGAGGGATTACACCGATAAATATTTTGAACTTTCACTTTTCTGAATTAGAAATACAAAGTCCAACTCCAAAATTCACTTTTATTTTATTCTACAACTGAATCTTTTTCTACTTCAAAATATTTAAATTTTTTGTCCATCTTTGTTGCGCGCAAGACACAGCCGTTATGGTAGTTAAAGTCTATAGCTGCAGTTGTGTTCGGGCTGTGTAAACTTTGGGGCTGTAGACATAGCGCTTTGCATCATACATGAGTATGTGATTCTGAAAGCTCTCCAATTCAGAGGTTGTCCTGGGGAAAATGATGGAAACTGTGAGTGTAATCAGACAAAATATAACCTGAATAACGTACCTAAACGTGATGTACTTTTTCACATTTTTAGCCAGCGTTTGTTCAAAATAATTGAGCTGCAGAACCAGAACAGAATTATTCACCACACCTTTGAGCCAAGGCATAAGTGGAGATTGAGCTTTCACTTTTGCAGCCTGAATGAAAAAAGATTCATCTCTTAATTGCAATTATTCTACATCAATTAAGAAGAAAGAACCAAAAGGACAAAAAGGAAAACTGGAATAACTTACCTCTCTGAGCTTCCTCCCTAAGTGAGCTTCCTCCCAAACTTCCAAGGAATGTCTCATGTTTTCCACACACAGGATCTAAAACAAACCCACAAACAATTTTTCTATTATTGCAATTTCTTCCATTAGAAATTATTCTGCGTTGACTAATTACCCATCGTAGGTAGTTGAGGACTGTGTGTTCCGTTTCCTTCGCCCAGTGTGGATGTTACGTGACATCTGCGTTCACAGCTGGGCTGACAAACAAGTCCGTAAAGGTTTATGTAAAGAAAATAAACAAGTAAGCAGTCCTAAAACCTACTCAGACTTTAGCAAAGAAGTAACATCCAACACTAACAATAGGTGTATAAAGTGCATTCACGTTTACTGTACAAACTACTTTAGCTAACCATTTGTGTAGCCGCAGTGTTTGTTATTATCATTAGCTCGTCATCAGATCATTTATGCGCTATCCGCTATCGCACAAAGGCCGCAGTAAACCAACTGATAACTGTACAAACAGAACGTACCAAAGCCAAAAAAATAAACAAATTTACCTGTGTAATAGCAAAGGTGCAAAAAGATAATCCGATCTGCAGCCATCTCCATCTCCTATCTGACGCCTGCGAGCAAAAGCCTGTCCGATGTTTATTCTCGTCTGGATCTTGTGCAGTCCCTTTCACATTTTCTCTTCCATTCCTCATAGTCATAGGAGTAGTCATAGTCTTCGACTTCTTGTATCCTTCGGCCTTGACAAACTGGCAAAAATACTAACGCTAAAAGGAGCTTCACGTGAATACCTGTGATACCTGTGCCTCGGGTAAAAGAGCGGACGGGACAGTTGAGTAAAGCAGGTTGTTATTGTCACGTGACGGAGCGCGGCGCTCTGGCAAAGTTACGAGGTCGGTTTTTCAGCAGGGAAACCCCGCTCTGAGCCACAGAATGCGTCTCAGGCCCCATAATCGCTCAAAGAAACACAAAAACAACTTATATAACCCACTTATTTAGGTGAAAAGTTATGCGGTAAAACTTGAAATAGTGTACCCACCGCAAGAGGTGTGGATGGGCCGTGATTCTCCTCCCAAACTTAAGATAACAAACTTATCTTCCTTAATATTGGTTCAATGTCTGGATACACACTGAATATACAAAAATATGAAATTCTGACTGATGACCCCCCTGGCTTTTAGAATGACCTTCCCATTTAAATGGCAAACGGAATCCCTATATTTAGGTGTGGTTCTCCATAAAGATTTGTCAACAATTTGAGCAAAAACCTATACCCCACCCCAGTAGACAATCATTCTACTAAATATATAAAAAATAAATGGGAAAGATAATGTAATTTTTTTTTTAACAGACGAAGAATGAAAAAATATATGTACATCATAATGGAGAATAAATCCCATCACATGTTTTGGAGAAATTCTGTTGGAAAAATGTATCTCGTTTCTTTATAACACCAACTACTCACAGGGATCTTCTAACTGCTGGAGAAACTTTGGTTGTCAAGTGGTTCATCCTTACTGTGTGTTTTGGGAATGCCTTATTATTCACAAATACTGGACTGAGATCAATGAGGCATCGCGGATTGTCTTTAACGCCGATATTCCATTTGACTTTAAACAATGTACCTTGGATGTAGGACTCCAGCGATGGAGATGATAAATGGATCTGTGGAGTGTACTTTTGGCTGCAGCAAAGAGGGCAGTAACAAAGAAATGAATGACAGGAACTGAGCCGACTGTCAAGGACTGGACTTAGATGTTGGCCATTTATAAAATGAAAAAAAAAAAAGAAAAAAGTTCACTTTGAACTTAAACATGGACAAATTTAACAGACAGGAAGGATCACTACATTGGGGGCCATGTGCCTGACTGACATTTTATTTTATCTTTTGCAGCAGGCATCTGGATGTGATGGAATTGTTTGTGAAATGGACCTATTAGCACACAGTGCCAGGTGGAATCTACCTAACGATATTCAGTAAAGTTTAATGTCCCTAGTGGGTCAAGGTGTCTCAGGTTTTTAGTCAAGCTTGTCTGGTGAGCCTGTAAACCTCTCTCTTCTGTCATGTCCCTGTGGCGCCAGCCCCAGGTTGTCTGTATCTTCTTAGACATGACTGACTGACCACATCCCTCTGCTCTCACTTACACGGATCACTGTGGGGAGCAACCACAGGGGAGGGGAATAATATTTCCATTAAAAGGTAAAAACAAGGAGGGAAGGAGCAGCACTCACTATCCTATGCCTTTACTCCTGTCTGTAAGATTAATGTGATCGTAACAGCATGAAGTCTCGTCATGTCATGAGTAGTTTATGTTGAATAGTGAGAAAAGTACAGCATGTATCACCTGATGGAGAGGTTTGTGTAAACATGTGCTAAGTAACAAAATTGGCAAATTGAAAGAAAAGAGAAGAAGTTTTCTGTTTAGTTTATAAAAGGTTTATGAAGCGTAGTGCATGAACAATAGTGCTGCAGTTGCCATGACAACAAGCCTATAGATACAGATGCCGCATCCCTCCCTCTCTTCCTCATTCACTCACTGCGAGCACATCCAGCTGCTGAAGCCTTTGACTGGAGAATACATCATGCTGGGCAGAGGCGCACAGCTGCTGTGGAGTTGGCTTGCCTTTCGTTGGCCTAAAATCAAACCCCCAATTTGTTTATGCTATGTTAATAAAGGGTAGCATTTCCATATGAATATCAATATTTCAGCAGCAAGTGAGGCGTTGCTGTGAACACAGTGGATCTTCTGGCAGAGAGGACAGTGTAATATGAATGGGTTTCCATTTGGAGTGTAATTTCACTCATCTGATTTTCTCTTCCTCCAATGATCTGAAAGGGGGGTATTTTTAGAGCCCAGGTGCTTATCCTCTTTGTGGTGCTGCAGGCTAATGTTAAATGAACACATCAATCTTATGCGTTTCAGAATGGGAGCGAGTGGCAGCACATTCACAGTAATGGTATGGCCCTGCCAACAGTCTCATTCAAAACTCCGGGTTCTTTAGCTAAAGTTTGCTCCAACTACCAGACATTATTGGCCTCTCAGTTTGATCCATTCAAGTCACCTTGACTGATGGCAATTTTGACTGGAATCTCTAAACATAAATAATACATTGAAGTGCAAAACTAGTCTATAAAACATAACGGGCTGCTGTTGGTGGTATCAGGGTGACACCATAGACCAGATTGTAAATAATACATCAAAGAGGCATTTAACTTCCCATTTGTGGGTCTGAGCTGCTTGGAAATAGATTCTTAACATATTCCACCTGTTAATGGCTGCTGCATATTGTCAGTCAACATAAGGTGCGGTTATGCTAAGTGCCTCAATCCACTAATCAAAGTGCAACTGGTTAATCAATCAAAACTGTGAGAGATGAGTCATATGTCACCAAGCCATAATTAAATCATAGAGCAAGACGGGTCAGCCATCTTTAATGTGCACCTAATGCATTACGAGTGTGCACTGCAGCGCTTTAGACTTTGTGTATGAGATTTTTGAGTTATGTGCTGTTGTTAAAGCCGGATGGGGAGATGCAGAGGCCCATCACTCATCTTCTGTTGTGTGGACCGTTCTATTAGTCCTTGTGTGTAAAACATGATTAAAAGGTCTCGCTATAGTACATCCATCTGAACTTTGTGACCTATGCCATCACTCCTGGGGCATTTTGCAAAAATGTTCATACTCTTTGAAGAACAAACTGGCTAAATGCGACCCATCACGTAGCCCCAAGACTATTTACTGCAGTGTAGTAGTTCTGGAGACAGTTTTATTATGACCATCAAATTAATGAAAGTGAACACCTAATTAATGTCCTCTATTGTCGCATGGAGCAGACAAGTACATCGTAACTGTGGCAGAAGTTAGTCATACATTACCTTTCAAAACAAGTCTGCTCTGAGTTTGAGGAGGACAACACATAAGGCCCTGTTAAGCTTTAGACTTTATGTGTACTGTAGGATGCAAAATATGTTTGTAAGGTACAAGATTGTTGATTTTAGTTGTCTTGGGCAAAGACAGAGGCCCCAAGCGTTTTGCTCAGGGAGTTGGAGAAAGTTTGAGTGACATTTAGAAAATCAGATAAACTGGATTATCCTTTTGGGAGTATTCAAAGAGAGAAAGACATTAATATATGTTCAAAAAATTATCCTTACACATAAACCCAATGAATTGCAAACTGGATTTATATTTACAAAATTAGATGTCATCAATAGTTTTCAAATCGGAATTTGAGCAGTGCTTGGAGGCTGATCAATGTGTGAGCGAATGGAGGGTACGTGGAATGAAACCGTAAACTCTGGCCTCTGTCAGCTGAGCATCCACAGACTGGAAAAATGCTATTTTCAAGCCTGTTGTCTAATGCAGTTTGTTGGAGGACAAATGGCATCATCTGGATGGTCATTGGTTCCATCAGCAGGAAAGGAATCTGATTGATTAGGTACTGGGCTGAAAGTTGGACTGGGAATTGTCACATAGTGGCAGCGCTGTGTGATGGCCTTTTGTAGGCCATCGACTGATTTATAAGTGGGACAGCCTTGTGATGTGTTCAACTCACTATTGATTCAGAGCGTCCATAACACGCCATGGAGCACAATTTCTCCAAGCTTAAGAATAAAGACTCAAGTATTTGCCTGTAATAAACACAACATATTTACAGTATTTCTTTAGTGATGTTTCCTTTTTTTTATATTTTCTTTTTTGCTAAAATTTGTTCTAAACAAACAAACAAACAAACACAACACAACACAACACGACTAGAGTGAAAAATCAAAATACTAACACAAGTAGACATCAACAAAACATAAATACCAACAAAATCACAATTGAATCATAAAAAAGTCCCATTTAGTCCAAAGTCTGTTGAATGATGTCAGTAACGATGTCAGTCCAGTCCTTGATCGTTGGTGATGTTTGTGTCATCCACATCTTTGTGATTGCCTTTTTTCCTGCTGCCAAGAGTACATCTCAAAGGTATCTGTTGATTGTGTCCATGGCAGGGGTTTTGAGGCCAACAGTCCAAAAAACATGTTATAGTGGTTGGCCTCCTGGCTGTCACAGTTTCTCCAACAGTTAGCATTTCGTTGTGAATAATGGGCACTCTGACATGGTGTTATGAAAACATTTTTTCCAACCGAATTCCCTCCAAACATGAGATTTTGTTTCCACTGAGAAGTATATATATTTTTCCATTCTTTGTCAGTCAAATTAAAATTACCCTCTCTTTCCGGTTTATTTTTAATATAATCAGTAGAGTGGCTGCTTGAATCATCAATACATTTATATAATTTTGATATGATTCCCCTTGAAAGCTCTGATTTATAATCAGAGCTGTTTTGATTAGTTCTTTCTATGTTGTATGCACAGATTTTACCCACGGGTTCTCCTGCCCATCCAAATGACAACCCTTTGTTATCTGCCAGTATGGCCTGTACAGGAACCCCTGGCACAACATTACTTTCAATACTTTTCTATTGCGCTTCATAATCTGGGTCACAACAAATACAGCAAGGGTCTGACAAGGCAAATCCCAGCCTCCTTTTCCTTTTGATAGTAGTAGAGTTTTGAACCGGATATGTTTTTTTTGTCTTGCCATAAAAATCTCGAGATTGCTTTATTCCACTCGTCAAGCAGCCGGTTGGGGATAGAAACTGGGAGAGTCGGGAATAGGTAAAGAAATCTGGGCAATATGTATTTAGTTTGTATCCAGACATCGGACACATTTTTTGGAAGAAATTGCATCACATTGGGGAGGGAAATTTCTGATTTGAGCAAATATGAAAGAATATCATCCACTTATTTTGTGCCATGAATTGTTTTTGATTGTCCAATATATTCGGCTAGTGTGGTTCTAGATACAAAGCAAACTAGAGGGGGGACCAGGCATAGCCCTGTCTCACCCCTCTATCCAGAATCAGCGGATCCGTCAGGTAACCATTGATTTTAATTCTTGATGTTGGACCATTGTGAAGAGGCCCAATATTTTTTACAATCAAGTCGTCTATTTAAGTAAAGCTAGCTAAATTAATCAAGAGCTTTCTCGGCATCCATCTTTATTGATGTTTTTATATCAGCAGATCACTGTATAGTTTCCAAGCCCTATGTGATTGGCTGAATGAGTCATTACATGAGCACATTCAGAGCGTATGAATGAGAATGCATGGTGAAGACAGCATGAACAAAATGGCAGTAATGTCCATAAAGATATTTTGAATTGTGACAGCCGCAACTTGTCCTTGAAGCACAATTTTCTCAGCACTGCTAACACTAACCTATTGTGAGGAGAAAACAACCCTGCTGCAGTTGTTCTGCCAGGAGGACTTATGCACTGACCTTTAAAGCTTGACGATATGCATGCGTACCTTATAAATTACAATATCTATCATGCATATGGCACAATTACCATTGGACGCATTCTGAAATAGTAGAAAAGGTTTCAAAGTTAGGTCTGTACACTTTTAGAATGTTTTGACTTCAATCTAAAAGTAATTTTCAATTTAATGGAAATTGTTTGAGCAGCAGCTGTTACATTTATAATTTTACTTGTGTACAAATATAGGGAAAGTTTCAGTTATAACTCCTCCTTTTGGGCAGGACCAATCAGAGCTCAGGAGAGTATAAAAACACAACTACTCAAACTTTTTCCATCATATTGAAAATTACTTTCAAATGGAAATCGGAGCATCTTGATTTCTAAAACCGTGTCCACATGAAACCTTTGAAACCTTTTCTACAGAAAACTACTCCTGGACAAATGAGGGATTACATTGACTACTGTACTGTATACCGTCTTTTTCACAATATTATGGGAATAAGACTCATTCATGCACACACGCGCAGACACACACACCCAGTCATTGCACAAATACGGACAATCCTCCATGAACAAAATTGTTGATCATAAAACTAGATGATGTATAGGTGTTTCGACAATCAATACATATTTTTCATGTTGTATAACTCTGTGCCTGGTGTGGGCCAGCAGCACTTTGTTGCCCTAATAAATGAGCCCAAAAACTGCTACAGGGCACTGTTTTCCCCGCTTGTTTGGATATGCACCATCTTCTCATAAAGGTCTTTCTGAAATCCCATTTACTCCCCTTGACAAATACACGACTAATTGAGCAAATCCGGCATTTCAAAGCAAACTAATTGAGCCTGACTTGAAGGGGGTGCACGCAGCTATTCTCTCGCACTTTTTGGCTTATACCCTGCTCTTTGAAGTGCTATAAACAAAAGGGGCATTAAAAGCAAAGTCAGAAGGACATTTTACACTGCTGGAAAAAGGATAAATCGTGTGTGATAAAGTTAGGATGCTAATGACCAGTCTTGTTGTAAATTTAATGAAAAGATAAATTCTCTCCTAAAGCTCGTGCCGCAGCTTAAAACTGGACCATATGCTCAGAGAATCCAGGCCCGGGGTCACCTTGAAAGTATTAGGATTTAATATGATTGACCATGCAGTCTTAGTCAGGGATTACTGTGATTTTGTCCGTATGCTCTGATAATGAGACATGTCTGCATTGATGATTATGGGAAACAGAGGTGAAATAAGCTCACACCAAGTGTGAATTTAGAACCAAATCATTTAGAAAACTTATTGCAGTCTAAAGACAAGATCAAATCAAATGAAGAGGATTGCATTACCTAACCAAACAGGAGATGGATGTGATGAGGCTGCAGACTCAATAATGTTCTTCCATTCGCTGCCTTTATCCTGGGTACTCAGGGTCAAGCATGGCTTTATAAATGTTATCTGATTGCCCAGTGCTTTGCAATGTTCCAAGATGGTGCAGAGAAATTAATCCCTGATTAAAAATATTGATGGTATACACGGTCTATCAAGTGCGGCAAAGCAATCAGGCAATAAGAGAAGGGTGAAAAAATAGAGCGATGCAGATAAGTGTTATCAATTGGACAGCGTCACCTCAGATTTATGTAGGTGTTACAAGAAAGCTTAAAGTCTGATCAGGTCCAGTCAGAGGGAAATGTGCAAATGCAGATTTCCTCTTAAATAGGTTGACCTTCAGGTTTGGCCTATTATTAAATGTATCTCTAAAACCGCTCTGGTTTTGACAAGCCATTATTATAAATAAATTCCCCTGATTTCAAATGTTTAGAGTTGTAGTGCTTTACACTGGGCATGGAGTCAATCTCTAAGGTTTATTTAACTGGAGAAAAGTCTATACTGTCAAAAAAAGTTATTTGTAATATATTGGAATAAATATGTAAGAGTAAAGAAGTAAAAAACAAAAAAAAGTAAATCACATGTCAAAATGTCTAAGGTCAACCACAATTTCTTACAGATTAAGAAAAATACTACAATGTTTGGTAGAATTATATAAACAGATGGATGTACACTATAAGATATAAATGAATGGGTTGAACAAAAGGTTGCAATTAGTAGCGCAATTAGGATTACTTTACACACATATACATATACAGTACATATGTATATATTTCTCACATATGTTTATATTTCTTTAAAGCATGCCCTTTTTGATTTCATATATGTTGTTTTTATTATTGTTCATTGTTGCCGAAACAAGTTCCTATGTTTGTAAATTTTGTTCATTGACAGTGGCAATAAACCTTTTCTGATTCTGATTCTATATGTATATGAATAATTCGTATAATATATATATATATGAGGGAAAAACAGTGTGGTGTGTGCTTTTTGGGTGACTCAGGGTTTGTTCTCTGCACTGGACTCTATTTGCCTTTGGTGTTTAGGAAAAAACTTTATTTGCAAAGGCGCAGTGTCAAAACTGCAAAGAAGACGTCAATATTCAACATCTGAGCATCTAACATCAAAAAGGTCTGGCATTTCTTTCCTCAAACCACAAAAGTTACTTTTTTGATTGATGATTGTTTTTGTCTTGGATTCTGTGTTCTATTACCACAGTGTTGTTAGATTGAATATATATAGTGGGACTGTACAATTCTGGAATAAAATATATCTGATATATTTTTTGTTGTAACAAGTATTGTTGGTTAATAGATATGTTAAAATTGAGAAGTAATTCCATACATTTCATACTATGTTAAGGTTGAATATATGGGGTAAGCTTTATGTTCCATATAAAGAACATTATGTTGTTTGCAGAGAGCATTTTAATGACATAAATAATTGCAGCCTTTTCAATGTGATAACTGTAACAATTCAATTTGATTGCATTTACTTGTGCAGCACTAATACACAGTTGTATCTAAGTACAGTTGTACATTGATCAAAAATATAAACACAACATTTTAGTTTTTGCTCTTTTCGTGCGCTGAACTCAAATAAATGAAACTTTTTCTATAAATACAAAAGACCCATTTTTCTCAAATATTGTTAACAAATCTGTCAACATCTAACTCCAAGTCTTACTGAGCCATTAATATCAACAATGTGTGTGGCATAAACATGCTGATGAGAAGGTTAATAGTGCACACGTGTGTCCTGAACTGACCACAATAAAGGGACACTCTGAAATGTTCAGTTTTGTTTTATTGGGAGGGTCAGTATCTGGTGTGAGGCAAGATGTGTGAAGTGTCTTGCCTGAGGACACAAGTATGCACTCTTTCCTTTGAGCCACTGCCGCTCCACTACAGCACCTGGTTTCTCAGTAGTCTCCCATCCAAGTAGAAACCAGGCCCAACCCTCCTTAGCTTTGGAGATCTGCAGCGACCGTGCGTTCTCTGTGGTATGGTCGGTATCTGCATTCAAAAAAATACACTTATGCAGTTTTACTTATTTCATTCATTAGCATTACTGAGACTTTAACCAGTAATGCTAATGTGCCATCTCTGTACAGTCAATAGAGATTGGCCTTGTGGGTCGCAACATAGAACCTATTCTAACTCCATTGCAAACTCTAATCCCTGACAATGGCGGTCGTGCTTTGTATTATACACCACACAATGATGACCTTCCACATTCACCTCCCAGGGTTTAGAGGAATAATACAAAACATGCATGCGTTAATCTTCTGCTCCACGCTCCAGTCCTCCCCATAACCCTGAGGGAATGTCACCGCTGCACCGACAGAAAACTACCTCCAGGAAACTACAAGACCATAAGAAAAATCAAATCAAACATTTATCATTCATTTGTATCGTGGAGGTACAATGACATTCTTTTTCTTTTCTTTTTTTTTAAACGGGACAAAGTGCAAGGATGAACTCTGCAAATCAGGTGTGCATATGTGTAAGGGAAGTGACAGGCCTGTTTCAACTGGAAAAAGAGTAATAAATTCATTCATACACAGAAAGACCTGGGGTGTACAATATTCATGTCAGAGCACACAATGAAAAGAGGACAAGCCCTTTTAGTAATGTACTTCCTTGAATAGACTTTGTTCTGAGGTAAAAAAAATAAATTAAAAAAAAATGACAAACTGACCCAGATATAACTACTCAGAGAGGCCCCAGACAGGTAGAATAAAACTGTACCACTGACAAAAAGTTTGTTGCAAAGTACGAAAAAAGGGGAATAAATATTTTAAGAAGCATCAAAATGTAGAACAATCAAATTTGTTGGATTGCAAAAAGCTGGATGCAAAGCGATCATAGCAGAGTGCACCCACAGCTCACTGACGTAATCACAGGAGCGAAATAACAAGCGACTCCGGGCTGCTTTCTCAAAACTGTAAAAAACATCTGCGGTTGTTGCACTTGCATTTCAACAACACTATGACGGCGGCGCTGAGCTAGTGCTATAGTAAGCTGATACTGTAAGCTGTGTGGCAGAGGCCTTTGGAGCAGAACAAGGCGCTAACATTTACAATACAGCCTGCTTTGTTGACATAGCAAAATTCACCGCACGGATATTTTTTAAAGCAGATGTCTTGTTAGCAGAGTTGGTGTTTTTTTTTTCTTTTTTAGCTTGTGCATGCAGATTCAATTGCATTTCCGCCCATAAGAGATAATAAATACTGTACTATACTAACTAAATATATACTACATTTTCTATTCTTATTCTTATTCTTATTATTATTATTATTATTATGAATGGTTATTAGCTTGTTATAACCTTTTTTTAAGGCAAGACACTGCAGGTGAATAGGGAAAAAATCTTTTTATGTTCAGCAATTTCCAAATGTTTCCAAATTAAAACTAAATAAAAAACGTACAGAGGATATATTAATTAGTATTTTAAACAACTAAAAACTCAAATTTCAACTCATTATTTATTTTAAAACTTTAGTAAATCAGGCTTTGAAGTGAGTTTGCCTGTGGTGCCTCCTCTTCAAACACATATTATTGGGTACTATGTAGGGGTGGTTGAAAGTGAATATCACATTTGTTTATTTATCTTACAATATTCAGACAATATTATGGCTCAAATATTACACAAAATGTAAATAAACTGCAAAATCAAACACTGAAGGGCAGGAACTCCACACTCCTATTTGAACGAAATGGTGGAGAAATGTGCTCTCTGAGGACCAGATGTGGATCTGGCGAGGGATAGAGGTGCATGGAAAAGCCATCGCACGTCCAACCTTGAATAGGGCAGTGGCTCTCAACCTTTTTCAGTCGCGACCCCCATAATAACAACTGTTGGCGTTCACAACCCCCAAACACAAAAAAATAGACTACCTTATAAAGTAGCTTTATTTCTATTGACTGATTTTATTTTCAAGGAAAAGGTCATTTACAAAATGTATTTGAAGGGTGTCAAGCCGTATTTACGACGATTGCATACATTTTGATATTCCCCACAATCTGGGGACCCTTGAAATAATTTCACGATCCCCATGAGGGTACCGATCCCTCTGTTGAGAAACACTGGAATAGGGAACAAAAAACAAAAAAACAATCAGCTCTTTTTTAGTCACTTTTATTCAAGACGATACTTAATATTTAGCACTAATAAAACTATATTAAAATTCTGTTTCCCTACTGCATTGTCTGACACTTCATACCTTTTAGAACATGTAAAGGCATATAAAAATGCTAATGTATACTGCAATATGTCATTTGTCCTCTGCGGCCTGCTTTTCCAGTGAGCTTGGCCCCTGGAGTCCGGTCTGTCAGGTCCACTAGGCTCGCTCGTCCCTGGGTGCAGGCGAGAGAGTGAGAGGAAGGGGGGCAGTAGTGATGACACTGCTCCACTGGAGATTATAGAGGCTGATAGTGGGCCATGCCAGCATTATGCACACTCTGCCCTTTAACTAAGACACACAGGCACACTGCCAGCTCTGTCCAATGACATCACATCTGCCTCCTTAAGTTTATGAAGGAGCTACACCAGACCAAGGCGTTTAACATTCAAATACATGAACTGAACAAAAAAGGTGTGTGTTTCTAAGCATAAAGGGGACAGGATGTGTATTCAGCCTGAGGTTTATGGGACCTGGGATCAATACTAATACTATAACACACCAACTTTAATCAAGCACTGTTTCTACCATTACATTGGAGGTAAGCAACAAAGTTATTTAACACAAAGTGTAATAAAATGAAAAAAGCAAATATAGATGATTGCACAGACAAAGGGTGAATGAATTACATCTAGAAATATATCCCAGTGTCTAGTCTCTGAGGGTTTAGGCTCCGTCATGGCCACTCCCCTACTGTGAAGTCACTGCAGGTGTTCTTGAGTCCCACTGGAACATCGTGTACAGACACAGACCTATAGAAAGCACATGCAGTGAAGGTATTACTCTTTATACATAATTTTGGAAGCATAAAATGAAGCAAGAGACATGTTGACATCTTATTTATTTTTCTCAAGATGTGCTTTCATGTAGTGTGATCAAACAGTCACGGCTGCTGCTGCGGAGGCTTCCATGGAGGTGATGCAATAAATGCCCCACCTCCCACAAAAATGAAGCAATATGTATATGTATTATGTCTATATCTGCAAGTTAAAAGACTCATAAATGAATTAAAAGAAAAAAGTATGTGTAGTGCATATCTTAGGATAAATGTAGGAATACGTACATCACTGTCGGTGCCAGGCTACTGCAGTAAACATGTACGAATTTAAAAAAAGAAGAGACAAGCCTGCACACTTACTGCAAAACGAATCGACAACGTTTCGATCCAAATGGATCTTCCTCAGGTCATGTGCACATATCTTCACACACACTTTTAACGAGATACAATGCTTTGCTAACATCAATATTTAAAATGTAAATATGTTTGTGTTATATGGATCAGTAGAAGGGCAGCAGAAGAAGTGTGTATGCAGGGTGATATGCCTCTGCCGGCAAATAAAGTGTTCAATGGGCAGAATTTTAGGGTGACCATATGAGTATAGCTACAGATTTATTTGAATACGTCTTTATTTTCTGATCACTGACATTAAGGGTGCATTCATTCTTGCATGGTCACCACCTCAAAATTGAGACTTAACCCGGAACTGCACCTGAAACTAGATCAGGGCTAGAATGGGAGCAAACCAAATCTACATTAGGACTCAAAGTGGGCCCGAACCCGGATCAAATCAAGGCAAGTATGAATGTACTTGTATGAACGCAAGTATGAACAAATAGAAAGAAAAAACAACCACAACAACAAAAACAACATCATTCACAACATTCACACTAACATAAAAGATCTCATGGTTCTCTGAGTTTATCATCCCCAAACCTATTTTTTCATCTACACTTTAGTCTGTACAAAGCAGGTTGAACGGGAAGAAGATTAAATAGAAAAAGGATCAAAGAATCTTTCAGTGACATGAATCATACTTTTTCACTTGAAAGCCCAGCTCAAAAAGTCAATGTGTGTGTAACAAGTATTAGCGTTACAAGAGGACGGCTCACTGCAGTGGTGTGTCATCTTCCCACACACATTTCAAAATAACCTTTTGATGGTCATAATGATGCTGTTACAGGGTCATGCTTTATGACAATGGCACCTTTGAGGAATAGAGTTTGGTCAAGAGCCAGAGAGAAAAAGTGTGCATCACAGTCAATAGGCTCTTGTCAAAACTACAATACTTAGTGTGCAATGTATTAAGTACAAGTTAAGTTAAAATGTTAGTGTTGAATGCTGAAAAGGCACATCTAAAAGCAAAGGTGACCCACTAACTAACAACATAACATAATTGTTTTTGCTCAATTGAGCACATTAGTCCTGGAGGGACTGTGGGAGAATGCATGTGAACCATTCTATTCTTGGCACTTTGCTGTGTGCGTCATTGCACAAGCAAAGCGCTGAGCAAGACAGAAGGAAGAGCGCCAGGCGATTAATGTGTATATTTTCATACAAAATGACTCCCCTCGCAGACAGGGGCTCTAACCTGCGGCTGTCACACAAACAGTCCAGCCTGATTTCATATAGTAACATGGGAATTCTTAAAGAAGAGGCTATTTACAGAAATACGTTCATTTTGGTGTTTTACAAATACAAGGAGCAAAGTTAAGGTTTAATGTTGCCATTTAGCAATACAATCTGTTTCCAACCTATCTACTGTAACAATCTGTGCTTCTCCCTCTGTCTGGGCAATTAATAACTAATCACTCACACACCAATTACACATAAGCGAGAAGTGAGTCTTGCCCATTGACGGCTGAGCTGAGACAGCAGTCTGTTGTGATTAAAGCATTACAGCTACAGTCCAAAACAAAACCAAAACTGTCTAAGCTTAAAAGATATTTAGTTTTTTAGGTAAATTGCCCAGCTCTTGTCATGATTGATAATTATAGAACTGCAACAATAGATCAACCGTGTTTGTCCCATTCACAAGGGCACAATAGTAAGACATGTCGCTATGGCACTGTGGCTGCCAATGTCCTTCCAATGTCCTTGGCTCATCCCTTTAAGGCGGCAGTCTCACGAGGAGGCAATGATCACAAATGAACACAAAGCTAATCAAACCATCTTGGAATAAATGTGATTAAAAATCAGCATACATAAAGTAAATATTACAACAAACAAAAGAAAAGATTATGCCCTGTAGAGTGTAGTAGGAAGCAGATTTTGAACGATACGAGTAACTTCAAAAAACAATGTTATGTTCAAATACAAAATGAAAGAAACACCAAGGCTGGTGGGGTACACAGCCTGAGGATGGCCCATAATAAATCGAAAGAGCTCATAACAGTGAGGGTGTCAAAGGCCAAATGGATATTTTTCTATTGCAGCGATAAGGCATGTGGCAACACGCAGAGAAAGCTTATTAAATTTCCCATAAAACGTATCATTGTGTGGCAGAGCAGAGGGCTTTCTGTTAACATGCCAGTTTATGGACGTTTTGGGTGAATGCGCTCATACACTTACTACAAATGCCCTGTTCGTATTATTAATAACACTCCATCAAACACATTGCATTATAATTCTGTGCTTATCAGCTTTGGCTAATAAATCAGTCAGATTTCCTTCAGCTCCATTTGTGCTGGTTTATCTAATGCAACAAGACTAAGGGAAAAGCCTCGCGACACCACAGTCCCAATATGGATGTCATTTGTTCACACCTTTCACACACTTTTTGTTTGTGCTTTGATGAGAACAGAAACGTGGCTGAACATAAACAACACAGGGCATTTTAGCCTATTTGGTCTGTGATTTGAGTTGAGAATGTCCCTGTCACTGGGGAACAAGGATTTATCAATCACAGCTGCTAGCTAAAGCTTTTGCCAACTTACGCTGTCTTGGTGCAAAAAAGGAAAAGTGCTGCATGACGTTATGCATGTGGCGACAGTGGCTCAGGCGCTACGATGGTTCAATTCCAGCTATGACCGTTTCATACTGTTGTTGTGTCCATGAGCAAGACACTTCACCCCTCCCCTCTAGTGAATGTGCAAGGCTCGAGTGACTGGTGATTGTTGGATTGGCAGCCTCAGGGCAGCTGTGGCTACACAGGGTGCCGCCGACCTCAAGAGAAAGTAAATTCTACACAGACTAAAAAGCCGTTTTCAGGCCGCCCAGGGAATCTGTGCATTGTTGAAATTTGTTGCAAATTGTGAATTTGTTTAATACACAGACACAAGTGTGCAGCTGTCATTGTGAGCCCTAAACCAAATAAGGTGGCACCACTATAGCCAACATATATTTATGCATGAACAAGCCTGTAGAGAACAACAGAGGATTCCAACTATAAATGTTACGACGCTAGACACATTCCAGTCATTTCTTCTTCCATTTGCCTCAAAAATAATATACATGCAGAGGAGGAGTCGTGCATAGTTAATCCTGAACTGCACAAAAAACAAACAAAAAGGCTTAGGATGCAAAATGTGAGAGAAGTAATTACACAGCTCATAAAAGATATACGCAGCTTTTATAACTATGCATACTACTCATCTTGCTCTGTTTTTCGGCTAATTATCTTCACAGCGGGACGTGAACACGTTTGAAAGCCTTGAAATTCAAGCTCAGACGTGTTCTTCAAACTTCTTTACCCTGACATATGGAGCCGATGAGTTTCTCCAAATCATAAAGGAAGGGAGACGTCCAGACACAGTCACGATCCTGTGATAATGACACAACAAACATAACATGCTGCGGGTATAGTTCAAAGTGCACTATTGAAAAGCCACATTATCAATAGGCCTTAAGTGGGAGTCCAGAACGGGAAAACTTGAGATAAAAGTACAAATAAAAGGTGTTAAAAGGAGCTTCTAGTCTTTCATCTACATTCATTATAGTGGTTTTAACCATAGAAACAGTAAATAATGCCACTGTACCCAAAAACAAAAAGGATATAATAATAATAACAAAATAAATCATCAGCAATTCTTTGTATGTTGGCCTCCTTTGTCGATTGCTCTCTCTCTAAGTAACGCATTTGGCTCAAAGTGTATTGATTTGGATTGGGAAGTACACTATGGGAAAGAGGTGGAGAGTGATAGGAACAGACACAGTAATGGAATTGTTATTATAATTATTATTACTAATAAATTTAGCCAAAAGAGATGCAATTCGAGAAAATTTGATTGAATTTACAGTGGAGCATAAAAATGTCACTAGTCATGTTACAACTGTCGAATGGATTCTCATTTTTCTGTTATTTTAAACAGGAGCCCTCAGTGTAAAACATTTGTGATAATCAGACATGAAAAGTCTCAAAAATTACTCAAAATTACCTAAGAACAGTAAATAAGTCTGATGATGTTGTATGCTTGTTCCCATAGAGACTGATCAATTCAATGCCATACTGTGCTAAACAATAACGTTGCCAAGGAGAAGCAGAAAAAGCCCACCAGAAAAGTTGCATCGTGCACCTTTAAATTCGCAAAATATTACAATAGGCTGTAAGGATAAAATAATAAATGAAGTCGGTCTAAGTCAGGGGCGTCCAAAACTTTTTTTTCACCGAGGGCCGCATTTTGAAACTTATACGGAGCAGAGGGCCACAGACAACCCGACAATGAAGTGAATCATTCGAAACTTTGCATTTGACATAGTTTCAATGAGCCTCCGCATGTTTAATAAGACTTGGAACATTAATATTAGGTTGGTATAACATCAAAATGCTTGAATTTGTACAATTTTACAGTAAAAAGTACCACTTTTTGTTGTTTGACAACTTAGCAGGAAGCCGGAGGGCCAAAAAAAATTGGTCTGAGGGCCGCATTTGGCCCCTGGGCCGTAGTTTGGACATGCCAGGTCTGAGTATATTAAACTTTTCAGCCGCACATGTAGCAGAATTACAAAGTGGAACCCGTCCGTGCACTCGTAAACAGCCTCTTGCTGAAAGTGGTAATTTTATAGTTTATGGAGTGATTGGGAATGTTCCAGGAGAGAGGTGAATATGTATAGGTGTAACTCCTGAATAATGTATTGGAATCAGACGCGTTGGCTGAGCAGGAGTTCCCATTGTCACACACTATGGGAATCTTTGAAGTGAATCCAGGGTTTCATATGTGAGAAAAATCACAGCAGTGAGATCAGTGAGAGGTTTATAGATTCACTAGAATGCATATATTTTCATAATTTGGAATAATGGAAGCAGTGCAGTAAAAGTACAAATGCTCAGTAAACCTACCTCTATCTATTAAATAGATCGATGAGATTAAAAATATAGGTTCTTAAAGGTGCACTATGTAACTTTTGAGGTCTTGTTTCCATGGGAATGTTCCACAGAATGGCATTAAGCCTCTATCTTGCCAGTATTCAATTGCAGGCATTTTTGGTGCTAAAATGACATCATAACAATAACCACCCAAATAACCGTACAGAGATAGCAATCGTATCCCACATCACAAAACCGTACAGCATTAAACTACAAATACCAAAACACAAAAAGCTACAAGCCAAGACCACAAGTACCGTCCGGGTAAAGACAAACAAGCCAAAAAGAAAAGCCGCAAACATAATCACCACCCCACAGAAGGTAGAGAACGACAGACAACCACAACTAGGCACCGTAAGAACACCCCCAAAAAAAACAGGCGGCTCGAATTTACTTCATAATCCAAAAGCGTGCTCACAGACTGATCACATTGGCATGCCATTAGTAATAACACTAAAGGAGGATAATAGTGGATTATGTGTGTGATTAATCCTAAAACATGTGCCGGCACTTAATCTTACTGTCCATTGATACGCGTGCCTCGGCATTATCCATGAGGATGACAACATGGAAACAACTATGGATATTATTCCAGAGTCACCCATGGGAGTCTGTGTACTGGATTTTTTTGTGAAGGGACACTGTGCACCCCACATGAAGTTAATTAAACTAATTCTAGAGATGTCACTGACTTGGCAGCTGGAGAAGGAGATAATTACTTGTACAACAGTTTAAAATGTGTGCAGTTCAGTTTTTACATTATGTTGGCCGTCACATGGGTGGACAATAGCAGTCATTGAGTAGAAATACTTCGTCATGGCTTTCAACCCCTTGTTTATCTGCAACATTTGAAAGATTTTGACCAATACAAAAATATTATATTTTATTTTTTGAATTGTTAATTACAATGGCAACGCCCAAACCCATGAATAGCATCTGCATCTCAGCCAGAAGGTTGTAGGTTATATTTATCCTCATTGGGTTATGGCTGGGTCTGCTTCTTGCCACTCTAAAAACATGTGCAAGTTATATTAGTCGAAGTAAAAATCCCCTAAAAATGACTGTGAGATGTTCCTTTGTAAAATAAACGAGGTTCAATCTCTTCATTCTCACAATTTAATCCCATCAAAACAAAAACCATTCTCATCTTTACTTCTCAAACTAAATTCTGAGGGAGAAAAAGTTAAAGTTATGAATGTTTAGGAAGCAACATTGTACTTTATTTCAATGGTGCCGCAGGATTAATACCTAATACATTTTGCACCCAGATGTCACCCAGAATTGACTTAATTTGCTGAATAAAGACTGTTGATATTCGGCATAGACCAGGGGTCCCTGTAAGTATAAAAGCTTAAGTGCATGTCACGGCAGCACTGGATAAATTGGACACTGTGTCGAGCTTCAGACAGTCAACCAGGTGACAGAAACAGTGTAACAGCAGGTAAAGACTGTTATCCCAAATATCTGAGAGTGCATTCATATCCAGCTGCAATGAAATTGTTGCATATTTAGCTGCTGCATTCTTTAATGGGACATTGTGGGTTTGTGGGTGCTGCTGATGTTGCACTAGCTGACCTTGGGGGGCACTGGGTTAGGTATAGGAAAATCACAATGGGACTTGACCTTTTTGGACTTAGACAATAAGATGAACATGAAAACATTTACTCCGCTACAAAGTTATTTTCTGCGTTGGAAGGTTTAAAGGTTTACTGGGACTTTGAGGTAAAATATCGCATCTGCCTCCAGGGCAGTGCACTCACGCTGTTCCTTTCTGCGGGAAACAGTGATGATAAAGGGAGGATAAAGACGCCTTACCTTCTGTGAGCAGACGCACGGCGTGCACAAAAGATGGGTCCAGCGTGTCTTTCTCCGCTATCAGCTCAGGTAAGTATTTCTCTGGATGCATGTTTCTCATAGAACAGCTTTCACCGGCAAAGCAGGTGAGAGTGAGACAACACCAGCAGTTCTTCTTTAGGTCACGCGTGAGAAGTCTCTTTGCGCGCAAGGTCCTTTCCCAACTAATCGTGCAGTTTGGTGATGTAGCTGGTTCAGGGGTGTGCGCCCGTCTTTGCCATCGCC
>BJKM01001595.1:0-24174 GCA_015082035.1 Chaenogobius annularis | reverse complement strand
CTTTAGATTCATGCCCCCTAACCCTTTAGATTCATCCCCCTAACCCTTTTTCATCCTAACCCTTTAGATTCATGCCCCCTAACCCCTAACCCTTTAGATTAACCCATGCCCCCTAACCCTAACCCTTTTAGATTCATGCCCCTAACCTTTAGATTCATGCCCCCTAACCCTTTAGATTCATAACCCTCTTTAGATCATGCCCCCTAACCCTAACCCTTTAGATTCATGCCCCTAACCCTTTAGATCCATGCCCCCGAACCCAAACCTTTAGATTCATGCCCCCTAACCCTTTAGATCATGCCCCCTAACCCTTTAGATTCATGCCCCCTAAC
Organism: Chaenogobius annularis; assembly: GCA_015082035.1. Lineage (NCBI taxonomy): Eukaryota > Metazoa > Chordata > Actinopteri > Gobiiformes > Gobiidae > Chaenogobius > Chaenogobius annularis. The sequence goes on along the minus strand of BJKM01001595.1, from coordinate 23,842 downwards.
CCAACCCTTTAGATTATGCCCTAACCCTAACCTTTAGATTCATGCCCCCTAAACCTTTAGATTCATGCCCCCTAACCCTAACCCTTTAGATTCATGCCCTAACCTAACCTTTGATCATGCCCCTAAACCTAACCCTTTAGATTCATGCCCCCAACCCTAACCTTTAGATTCATGCCCCCTAACCCTTTAGATTCATGCCCTAACCCTTTAGATTCATGCCCCCTAACCCTAACCCTTTGATTCTGCCCCCCTAACCTTTAGATTCATGCCCCTAACCCTTTAGATTCATGCCCCTAACCCTAACCCTTTGGATTCATGCCCCCTAACCCTAACCCTTTACCTTTAATTCATGCCCCCTAACCCCCCTAACCCTAACCCTTTTCAGATTCATGCCCCTAACCCTAACCCTTTTAGATTCATGCCCTAACCCTAACCCCCTTTAGATTCATGCCCCCTACCCTTTTAGATTCATGCCCCTAAACCCTAACCCTTTAAGATTCATGCCCCTAACCCTAACCCTTAGATTCATTGCCCCCTAACCCTAACCCTTTAGATTCATGCCCCTAACCCTTTAGATTCATGCCCCCTCATGCCCCTAACCCTAACCCTTTAGATTCATGCCCCCTACCCTAACCCTAACCCTTTAGATTCATGCCCCCCCTAACCCTTTAGATCCATGCCCCCCCTAACCTTTAGATTCATGCCCCTAACCCTTTAGATTCACCCTAACCCTTTAGATTCATGCCCCCTATCCCTAACCCTTTAGATTAATGCCCTAACCTAACCCCTAACCCTTTAGATTCATGCCCCCCCCTAACCCTTTAGATTCATGCCCCCTAACCCTAACCCTTTAGATTCATGCCCCCTAACCCTAACCCTTTAGATTCATGCCCCTAACCCTAACCCTAACCCTTTTTAGCCCTAACCCTTTATTCATGCCCCCTAACCCTTTAGATTCATGCCCCTAACCCTAACCCTTTAGATTCATGCCTCCTAACCTAACCCTTTAGATTCATGCCCCCTAACCTTTAGATTCATGCCCCCTAACCCTAACCCTTTAGATTCATGCCCCCTAACCCTAACCCTTTAGATTCATGCCCCCTAACCCTAACCTTTAGATTCATGCCCCTAACCCTAACCCTTTAGATTCATGCCCCTAACCCCCTAACCTTTAGATTCATGCCCCTAACCCTAACCCTTTAGATTCATGCCCCCTAACCCTTTAGATTCATGCCCCCTAACCCTAACCCTTTGGATTCATGCCCCCTACCCTTTAGATTCATGCCCCCTAACCCTTTAGATTCATGCCCCCTAACCCTAACCCTTTAGATTCATGCCCCTAAACCCCATGCCCCCTAACCCTTTAGATTCATGCCCCCTAACCCTTTAGATTCATGCCCCCTAACCCTAACCCTTTAGATTCATGCCCCCTAGATTTCACCCTAACCCTTTAGATTCATGCCCCCTAACCCCTAACCCTTTTAGATTCATGCCCCCCCTAACCCTTTAGATTCATGCCCCCTAACCCTAACCCTTTATATTCATGCCCCCTAACCTAACCCTTTAGATTCATGCCCCCTAACCCTTTAGATTCATGCCCCCTAACCCTTTAGATTCATGCCCCCTAACCTATTCACCCTAACCCTTTAGATTCATGCCCCCTAACCCTTTAGATTCATGCCCCCTAACCCCTTTAGATTCATGCCCCTAACCCTTTAGATTCATGCCCCTAACCCTTTAGATTCATGCCCCCTAACCCTAACCCTTTAGATTCATGCCCCCTAACCCTAACTAACCTTTAGATTCATTCCCCCTAACCCTTTAGATTCATGCCCCCTAACCCTAACCCTTTAGATTCATGCCCCCTAACCCTAACCCTTTAGATTCATGCCCCCTAACCCTAACCCTTTAGATTCATGCCCCCCCCTAACCCTTTAGATTCATGCCCCCTAACCCTAACCCTTTAGATTCATGCCTCCTAACCCTAACCCTTTAGATTCATGCCCCCTAACCCTTTAGATTCATGCCCCTAACCCTAACCCTTTGGATCATGCCCCCTAACCCTAACCCTTTAGATTCTAACCCTAACCCTTTAGATTTCATGCCCCCTAACCCTAACCTTTAGATTCATGCCCCCTAACCTAACCCTTTAGATCATGCCCCCTTTAGATTCATGCCCCCTAACCCTTTAGATTCATGCCCCCCCCTAACCCTTTAGCATGCCCCCCTAACCCTTTAGATTCATGCCCCCTAACCCTAACCCTAACCCTGTATTTGTAACACTTTTAGCCTTCATAGGGGCAATGGTGTCGAGAACATTCAAAACACTAGATGTAACAGAGTTCAACAAATCATTTACATTAGAACATGAGACATTTTCAAAGTTTAATCATTTCCATAAACAGTTTTTCCTGCGTGCTGTCATTTATGTGTCTCCTCCGGACAATTGCAGGACCAGCTGGTGGTTTGGGAAAAACAGACAGGTCATGTCTCTGCTGTGTCTCTGCTGTGGGTGGGGCCACTCTGCTGTGGGTGGGGCCACTCTGCTGTGGGTGGGGCCACTCACATGCTGAGTAAGACCGGAAGTTGAAGCATGAAGCTCTTTAGCGTTTCTGTCACAAAAATTATGAAACATGAACATTAAAGTCACCTGTTATGACCAAACCATCAAAGTCTGTGCATACGACTGAAACATCTCAGTAAAATCATCAGTAAAACTTTTGGCAGTGCTGAGGAGGCTTGTGTAAAACAATGAAGAGAATGGATGGAGACTGTTTTAGCTCCATTTTAAAGGACGCGCCCTCAAATGTTGAAAACACCCCCAAAGGACAACCTGTGGGGAACTATTTCATCTCTAACAAAAGCACACACACCTCCTCCCTTTTTGTTTTTTCTCGTGTTTCAGATTCAAACTTAAAGTTGGGTGGAAGAGATTCTATAATTTCAATTCAATTCAATTCAATTTATTTTTGTAACGCCCAAAATCACAACAGTAGTCGCCTCGAGGGGCGACAGTGGAAAACAAAATAAACAGTGTTCATAAGGACTTGGTAATGTCCCAGCGTCCTGTGTCCTTAGACAGATGTCCCAAGCCCCCCTGTCCTTAGACCCTCCTTCTGCAGGAAAAACTGCCAAACCTCTTTGGGAAAAAGTAGAAACCTGTAGGAGTTCCACAGTGAAGGAGAGATCCTGACTCCCTCGGACGGACAGGAGGACGAGAGAGAGACAGAGGAGCTGGACCCACTCAGGAGGAGAACCAGGTCTTCTGAGGCAGATGAAGAACCGTTCATCTGGAGTAGAGACCGTTTCTCCAGGCAGATGAGGAGCATCTGGATCCACAGGTCCTCGATGTGCCTGCTCCACTCCCCGAGGAGAAGTGGGAGAAAAAGAAGGAAAAGCGATGAACAAATTGCCAGTGAAATTAAATATTAAATATCGTTTGATAGAAAAGTAGTAGGAAACAGAGGAAGTGCTCAAGCGCCATACTGCCCCCAGAGGTGGGCCTAGGGCAGCGGAGCTGGGAACTATAGGTTTGTTGTTTTTTTTTTATTTCTGTTCCTAACTGGCCTGACCATAAGCCATTTTCAAAGAGGAACGTTCTAAGCCTGGTTCTTAAATGAAGAGACTGTGTCGGAGACTGTGTCGGGCTCTTTAAACATGGACAGGAGCTGATTCCACAACACAGGAGCTTGGGAGCTAAATGCTCTACCTCCTACTGTGCTTTTAGAGACCCTTGGGAACACCAGAAGTCCAGCATTTTGAGAGCGAAGTGCTCTGATTGGATGATAAGCTAACCCTAGCATCTTTGAGGTCGGATGGGGCGTGGTCATTTATGGCTTTGTAAAATCAGGAGGAGGAGTTGAAATGTGATTCTAAACTGGACAGGAGCCAGTGAAGAGACTCCAGCACCGGCGTAATGTGCTCTCTTCTTTTAGTTCCTGTTAGTAATCTTGCTGCTGCATTTTGAACCAGTTGAAAGCTTTTTATGGAGTTTTCAGGACACGCTGCAGCAGGAGTTACAGGAGTCTAATCTAGATGTTACAAACGCATGGAGATGTTCTTCAGCATCGCTTTTAGGCCAGATTTGTCTGATTTTGGCTATATTACGCAGATGGAAATAGGCTGTTTTACAGGCTTGATTTATGTGAGCTTTGAATGAGAGCTCTTGGTCCAATCAGACTCCAAGGTTTCTTCCAGTGGAGCTGGAGGCCACACTGACGTGGTCCAGTGGGACCATCTGCTCAGATAAAGCGTCTCGTAGATGATCAGGGCCTAGTACGATGACCTCGGGTTTATAAGAAAACTACTTTATAAGAACAAAATTTCCTGTAAGAAGAAATAAAATTATGAATTAAGAATGATTTGTTACATAAGGATCTGACATTTAGCACAGCAAGTTTCAGACTAGTTTCAGTGAGACTGGGCGTTCTCTTTTTACAGGGAATATGAATCAAATTTCTCAGATTGGGCAGTCGGACTCGCATTTTGTTTTCCCATCCGTGTGATGTGACTACAGAAATAGCACCAAGGGAGGCTGTTTTTACACAGGGCCCCGGGTTGGGCCCCTTCGTGTGCGTTTCATGTGTGTTTTGTGTACGTTACGTGTGCGTTTTGTGTGCGTTTCATTTGTGTTTTGTGTGCGTTTCTTGTGCGTTTTGTGTGAGTTTCTTGTGCCTTTCATGTGCGTTTCATGTGTTCCAGAACGCCTGCATCAGTACAAAGCTCCGTGACTTCCTGTATGTGCTGCTGAACCATCCTGACCCTGTGTGCAGACAGCGCCCCCGCATGGTTCGTCCTCAAGCGAAAGATCCAGAACCTTTCCACCATCATCACCCGACTCTGCTACAGGGTAAGATAAGATAAGATCACCTTTATTTGTCCCACAATGGGGAAATTTCAGTGTTGCAACAAAGGGTACAGAAACAGATTAGGCACAGTATAATAATAAAAACAGAAAGAAAACTCTTCTTAATAATAATAAATAAATAAAAATTATAAAAAATGTAGAAAAACAAGGCCAGTTACGTCGCCTGGACTGGCGTTACTGGGGCCCCATCCTGGTGCCAGGCATGGGTCGGGTGCTCGACGGCGAGCGCTTGGTGGCCGGGCCTATCCCCACGGGGCCCGGCCGGGTGTAGCCCGAACGAGTGACGTGGGGCCGTTCTCCCGTGGACCCACCACCTGTGCAGGAGGATCCTGTAAGGGGCTGGTGCAGAGGGATCTGGGCGGCAGTCGACGGCCGGATCTCCGGACACAGAGACTAACTCTGGGGACATGGAACGTCACCTCGCTGGGGGGGAAAGAGCCTGAGCTTGTGCGGGAGGTTGAACGGTTCCGACTAGATATAGTCGGCCTCACCTCCACGCACAGTTTGGGCACTGGAACCCATCTTCTCAAGAGGGGCGGGACGCTCCACTTCTCTGCTCCACAGCTTCAGCCGCCATGTGTTGGAGTTTACCCCAGTGAACGAGAGGGTCGCGTCCCTACGCCTTCGGGTTGGGGACAGGTCTCTCACTGTGGTGTCGGCCTACGGGCCGAACAACGGTGCTGAGTACCCGGCCTTCTTGGAGTCCCTGGGAGGGGTACTGGACAGTGCACCGACCGGGGACTCCTTTGTTCTACTGGGGGACTTCAACGCCCACGTGGGCAACGACAGTGACACCTGGAGAGGGGTGATTGGGAAGAACGGCCCTCCCCGATCTAAAACACCGAGCGGTGTCCACCAGTGCACGTGGCACCAGGACACCCTAGGCCGGAGATCAATGATCGACTTTGTTGTCGTGTCATCTGACCTCCGGCCGCGTGTCTTGGACACTCGGGTAAAGAGAGGGGCGGAGCTGTCAACCGATCACCACCTGGTGGTGAGTTGGATCCGCTGGCGGCGGAGGAAGCGGACAGACTTGGCAGGCCCAAGCGTATAGTGAGGGTCTGTTGGTCTGTTTATCTCCATAAAAGATCTCGTGAACCTAGGTTGCTGCTGTTATCGGCCCCACTCTCAAAACTGTCCTGTTTCGCAAAACTCTTGGAGAAGCTCGGAAGTACCAGGTGCGTGCGTTCTTAACCAAATGTTCCATTTGAAACTGTTATCAGTCCGGTTTTAGACCAGGACATAGAACTATCACAGCTGCTACCAAAGTTATAGATGATCCTAGTTTTGGACAATCCTGAAGAATGTCCAAAGCCTATGATTCTGTGGACCATTGTGTTCTGTTGGATCGTCTGAATGCTGTTGGGTTCAGATGACCTCACAAATGGAGCTCGAGATGTTTCTGCTGATGGCTTTCACTCTGAATGTTCTCATCGTCACTTTTCTCAAAGATACATTCGTTTATTGTCGGTCGTGTCTGTCGGGCTGAGGTCGAATCCGATTTATCTGTCTTTTTGTGTTCACCTCGGGAGAGTCAATGTGTCTATGTGGATCAGGTTGGGCCCCTGGATCAGACTGGGTCCCTGGATCAGGTTGGGCCCCTGGATCAGACTGGATCCCTGGATCAGGTTGGATCAGACTGGATCCCTGGATCAGGTTGGGCCCCTGAATCAGGTTGGGCCCCTGAATCAGGTTGGCCCCTGGATCAGGTTGGGCCCCTGAATCAGGTTGGGCCCCTGGAACAGGTTGGGCCCCTGAATCAGGTTGGGCCCCTGGATCAGGTTGGGCCCCTGAACTCAGGTTGGGCCCCTGGATCAGGTTGGGCCCTGTATGACCTGTGTGACTCTGGCTCTTTGTGCAGGACCTGGTGTTTTTCACAGACGACTGTGAAGGAATCGACACCGGACACAGCAAACCCTATACTGGAGAAGACCGACTGCAGCTGCTGCAAGAGGACTGAGCCAGGACTGAGCCAGGACTGAGCCAGGACTGAGCCAGGACTGAGCCAGGACTGAGCCAGGACCAGGAGTTAAACCAGGACTTACCCAAGACTTTCTTTTCTTCTCCAAATCCTGAGGCCGTGTACTAAGTGGCCCCCTCTGCTCTGTGTTTTTACGTATTTCTGACCCTTGTTTTAGCCCTGGACTCATGTTCTACAGTAGAACACAGACCGACTAGACAGTTCGATGAGTGCGATGGTTTCTGTGCTGAGCATCACCAGCAGACCATGTCCAAAGGGTTGTCGTCTGTTTTGTTATTTGTGATGAGGCTCAAATACCCCCACCAAGCCCCAAAGGTACAAGGACTAAGGGTGCATTAGCGCCATCTGCAGAGTACGGTTAGAGCGGAGTACGAAGCCCGGCTTTTATTGTTTATTATTATTACTGATTGTTTTTTGTTGTTGTCTTGCTCTCTGGTCGTGTTTCTGTGGGTTGTTTGCTTATATTTCAAAAATGTATATATATATATATATATATATTTATTTTTTTTCAAAAGAGGCTCATTGAGTCGACGAGCTTTAAATGTCCAAAGTGTGTGTTGTGTTCCTGTTCCAGATCTACAGTGATGTCAACAGAACCATGAGAACTTAGATCTATTGGACCTGTGTCGGCCTCTGGCATTTGGACCTAGAACCTAAAAGTGGTCTCTTCTAGTCCAGACCTTCTGTGGGGCGTGTACATGTGTATGTTGGAGACATTAGGATTCATCTCTCTCAGATCTGGATCAGCCCGACATCATGTATTCATTCACTAAATGTGTTATTCATAGTTTCACCAGAACTTTGTGAGCTCGAGACCTCCAATGTGGGCTGAACATGTCAGTTCCAGTCTCCGCCACAAGGGTTCCCTCAGAGTGGTTTGCAATCAGATCCACAACTTCAGTATAGACAGTGAGGTCGCCCCCTGGTGGAGCATATACATTATCAAGAGTAAACACACTTCCATGAATAGTTCCTTTGACCAGTACAAATCGGCCATCTTTATCTTTGTGTTTGAAACTCTGTTCAAAGGCCACGCCCCTCTTATGTCGTCCCCCGTGTGAGGAACAGGAAAGTCTGTTAGAACCAAATTTTGTTTAATTTTTGATGTTCTAATTCCTTTAAATAAGTTTCTTGTAGGTTTATAATATCTATGTTTTATTTTCTCATACTATTCAATAGCTTTGACTGCTTATTTGGACTCAATATTCCATTAATATTCAAAGATAATATTTGTAACCTTTCAGATGTCATTGTATTAAACATGTTGAAATCATTCTTGTAAATTTACTTGTATTTTGTACTTGTTTACTTGTGTGTGTTTGTGTGTTGTGTTCGACCAGAGAGTGGAAGCTCTCTGGTCGAACACAACACACAAACACAGGAACCACAGCAACCTAACCCTAACAGAACAAACAAACTGCAAAAGCTCTTCCCAAAAAAGTGCAAAAGAGCCCACAGACCAATCCAAAAAGAGATCAGAGCGTGGAGGGAAAACCATTTTCTCGGTTGTTATAACATTTTCACGTGGGCATTTACAAAACTAAAGTTGGCACACACTGGCCCACATTGGGCACACACTGGCCCACATTGGAAACACACTGGCCCACATTGGACACATACTCACATGTCTCCAATACAGTCCAGGTCCTTTCATTGAAATGATTGATCCTCAGTGTTAGAGGATAAAGCAGAGCGTAATCCAAGTTCTTCTGTCTGAAATCTCCTTCTTCTGGCGAGATTTCTCTTGGTCAAAAGTTTTGCGTTTCTTGCTGCTCCTGCCATGCACCTGCCGTGCACCTGCCGTGCACCTGCCGTGCACCTGCCGTGCACCTGTCATGCTCCTGCCGTGCTCCTGCCGTGCACCTGCCGTGCACCTGTCATGCTCCTGCCGTGCACCCTGCCGTGCACCTGCCGTGCTCTTGCCGTGCACCTGTTGTGCTCCTGCCGTGCTCCTGCCGTGCTTTTGCCGTGCTTTTGCCGTGCACCTGTCGTCTGTCGTGTAGCCCTTTTATATGGAGTCCGCCTGGACATGTTTGCTTTATTACAAGTTCCTAAAACTCATTTTTAGTGATTCTACCTTGAGCTTTTACAAGAGAATTGTCAAAACAACAGATTCTCCTTTTAGTGTCAATCAGACCTCCAGAAACCAGCTCAGTCATATATTCTGAGTTCCTCTGAGCAGAGCCAGACATCAGAGTCCAAAACCACAGTCTCAGCTTCACAAAGGCTCCAGAAGGTTCAGGCGCATTTAGACGGGCCCTAATCGAAAAGGGTTAAATCTCCGAAAGGAAAATCCACAAATGTTGAATCTGTTGATTTATATTTTCCAAAGAAGTGTTTGGAGCCGGAGGAGGACAGCTCGTTATCCCGGGGCCTCTGTCCCTGGCTGGGCCTCTGTCCCGGGGCCTCTGTCCGGGGCCTCTGTCCCGGGGCCTCTGTCCCGGGGCCTCTGTCCCTGGGCCTCTGTCCCGGGGCCTCTGTCCCGGGGCCTCTGTCCCGGGGCCTCTGTCCCGGGGCCTCGATAACCCTTCATTATGTGTTTCTGTCTGAACTCTAATCATTTTACAAACTGAAATATTCTGTTTCATGTCAGGGTTTATTGAACTGTAAAGTCCCCTTAGAGTTCAACTTTTCTTTAAAGGTCAAATGTCAAAATGAACAAAGGCTTCATGGAAAAATAAAACATTTATTAAGTTATGTTACAAATATATAAAGGGCTGATTTTCACATTTACAGTTCTTCTGCGACGGAACTCGGACTCAAGTCAATTTTTAGTGACAGGTTTTTTTTAATCCTGTGGTTCCAAAGAGCGTTGGCCCCGCACACACCACTCTGCCCCGGGGCCTGTCACTCTGATCCCGCACACACCACTCTGATCCCCGCACACACCACTCTGCCCCGGGGCCTGTCACTCTGATCCCCGCACACACCACTCTGCCCCGGGGCCTGTCACTCTGATCCCCGCACACACCACTGCCCCGGGGCCTCTCACTCTGATCCCCGCACACACCACCCTGCCCCGGGGCCTGTCACTCTGATCCCCGCACACACCACTCTGCCCCGGGGCCTGTCACTCTGATCCCCGCACACACCACTCTGCCCCGGGGCCTGTCACTCTGATCCCCGCACACACCACTGCCCCGGGGCCTCTCACTCTGATCCCCGCACACACCACCCTGCCCCGGGGCCTCTCACTCTGATCCCCGCACACACCACTCTGCCCCGGGGCCTGTCACTCTGATCCCCGCACACACCACTCTGCCCCGGGGCCTCTCACTCTGATCCGGGAACGCACTGTCCCGTGTCCCGGTGCGTCTCACGGGACCAGAGCGCAGTCCAGATGATACATGGTGTATCCCACGTGCGCAGCGTACAGCAGCGGTGACACCGGGACGTTGTGCCGCTGGAACGCGCCCGTGTACGCACCGTGCGCGTGCGGTGGAAAGGAGACGAAGCCCGGAGGAAGCGCGGACTTCAGCTTCAGCTTCTCCAGCTCCGCCTCCTGCAGACGCTTCGCTTTGGCGCGTCGGTTCTGGAACCAGATCTTGACCTGGGTCTCCGTGAGGCTCAGCGACGCGGAGAAGTCCGCGCGCTCCGCGATGGACAGATACTGTTTCTGACGGAACTTCCGCTCCAGAGCGAGAAGCTGCGCCGTGGTGAACGGCGTGCGCGGCTTCCGGTTCGTCTTGTGCTTGCGCAGCGGGCACGCGGACGGACTCGGCCTCCCTGTGAAGAAGAAGATGACATTAATTTAGTATAATATTTAGAGCAGCTGAGCCAGAGCCACGGGAGGCAGAGGAGAAGGTGAAAGAACCCATCACCATGACGCATGGCGCATGACGCATGGCGCATGGCGCACGGCCAGAACCGGACTAAATACACTTTAATAAACTTAACCAGACAAACTCACGGTTTGGCTCCGGGACAGAAAGGCGCGCTCTGGCTCCAGGCACCGCGCTTCGGATCCGCGCTCTCCGCGTCCAGCCGCGCGTCCTCGGACAGGTTCATGATGTCGCTCACGGAAAAGCTCAGCGGCAAAGATGGGCCCGGGGCCACACAAGAGTCTCTACGGGGCCGCTCCGCCATCAGAGCCTCCACGCTGAACGGCAGCACGCGCGCTTTGGGCCGCGGCCTCCTTCGTGAAACACAGGGTCTGCGCGTCCCCGAGCTCCGTGCGCTCCTCGGTCTGTGCCATGACGCATGGTGCCGCGCCGGTCTGTGCCATGACGCACGCAGGAGCACAGGCGCGTTCCCGCTCAGTCTGCAGTGAAAAGCTGGTCAGAAGGCGCGCTCCGTGCGGGTCCAGAGTCTCCTCATGTCTGGGACTGAAGTGCGCGAAGAGACGTATAAGAAGGGCGTGAGCACTAGGCAGCCAATCAGCGCAAATGGGCGTCGACCAAAGGACTAAAGAAAAGAATGAAGTTTTGACTCACGTTAGAGCAAACAGGAGAAAGGCGCGTGCGCGTCTGATGCGTGATCACTTTTAATTAGGCTATGAATATTCATAAACTCCAGAGGTGAAGCCGACTGTCCAGAAAAGACACATCCACGTCACGTGACTCTTATTTGAGGAGTAGGCCTAATGTGTCTCCTCACTGACGCAGGTCCTCAGTGCGCATGTGTCTGCCGCGGGTCAGGCGTGACGCGGGCCTTTGGGGCGATTAACGACCAGTGAAAGTGAACCAGGCGCGTGTGCGACGGAGCTGTCATTGATCAGAAGCACGCGCACGGCCCCGTTTGGAGTTTAGCATTTACCTTTGAAGAAGTCTCGAGGTTAAAACGGAGTCACTTTTACTTTGAGGCTCAGATTTTTCCGGATCTGAGCTAAAGACAAAAGGCGCCGCTCTTTGTGTCAGGCGCGTCAAAGGCGCAGACGCTGCTGTTGTTTTTTAGGCGCCACGGCAGAGGCTTCAAAGCCCGGGCCCCGAACCTCTGCGCAGTCGGTCGTAGAAATGCAGGACCGGCGCGGCGACGCGGTGACACTCAAAGGGATTCCTTGCGCGAGTGTTGCCTAGAAACCAGCAGAACAGAACAGACCCCAAGTCCAGGTCCAGAAGCCACTGATGGCTCTGAGTGTAACTTATTTGAATCTTTATTTTTGTTCCGTTTAAAAATGTAATTCAAGTCTCTTTTACGCGCGGATCACGTGAACATGTTTTTTAGGACCACCACGTTATGACAATCTTCTTCTATTTTTGTGCAGTTTTCGACGTAAAAAAGGACACAATGACGTCAATGCGTTCCAAATTTAAAAGAAAACATTATTTTCAGACTTCAACGAATTTTGTGGTCAAATATTTTTTTATTTGACAAAACTGCAAAAAAATTGCGCCTGGACTGTGACGCCAGAACCAGGGGGACACAGCGTCAGGGGGACACAGCGTCAGGGACACAGTGTCAGGGGCACAGTGTCAGGGGCACAAGCGTCAGGGGCCACAGAGAGCGCCTTCCCCCGGTCTCCTTCAGTTGTCGGAGCCAGCTGTCAGACCGCGCGCGTGCGTGAGGCCTGTGCACGTGCGTGAGGCCTGTGCACGTGCGTGAGGCCTGTGCACGTGCGTGAGGCCTGTGCACGTGCGTGAGGCCTGTGCGCTTGAGCTCCTAAAATGCTTTAGGTTTAGTTTGAACTTTTGTGCGTCACAAAAGGAAAAAGACTTTAGTCTCGGCGTTCAGGTGCAACATGAAACAATGAATAACAAATTCATAATAGCAACGTCTGTAGGGTCAAATCTGGCATGCATAAATTAGGAATTTACAAAAAAAAAAGGAAAGAAATAAGCTTGGTCTCAGTGCGTACACAGATATTTACAGACAAATGTACAGACAAAAATGTTATTTAATTTAATTTATATTATATTATGTTATATATTATTATATATGTTAATGTTATATTATATGATTTATGTTATATGTTAGATGCTATTTATTATAGATTATTTATTCTAAATTATATATTATATTATTATATTTTATATTATATTATATCATTTCATATGATATATATTATATTTGATATGATATTATTTGATAAGGTATTATTTGATATGATATTATTTTATATAATATTTTATATTATATTTTATGTTATTTTATATTATATTATATTATTTCATATTATATATTATATTATATGTTATATTATATTATTTTATATTATATTTTATATTTTATAATATATTATATTATATTATTTTATATTATTTTATTTTATTTTATATTTTATATTATATATTATATTATATTATTTTATATTATTTTATATTATTTTATATTTTATTTTATTTTATTTTTTATATTATACTGTTGGTGTGTGAACTGAGTGGTTCCTCTGACTGGGGAGTTTAGGGACTTGGTTCTTGGTACTTTTATGTGTGAAAATGCTCTTTGAGTCTCAGCACTTCTATGAAACACACACCAGTAATTAAAATATAATGATAATGAATAATTGTGTGTGTGTGTGTGTATATTTCACGCACACTTCTGAATTTCCGTGCACGCGCAGATGCGATCGGCGCGCGAGACCCTGACCTCCGCGTGGCCCCCCAAAGTCTCATCTGTCTCCGCGGAGCCCCGGCACGGCCCCGCCCCCTGCGCCGCTGTGGAGCCGCGATAAACGCTCTCTTTTCACCGCGCACCGGAGCCAATCATGCGCGCTTTCTTCTGCCGTGCCATTAAACCGGAAAGCGCAGAAATAACGATCAGGAGCGGCGCGTTAAAACAGACGCCGCGGTGATTTATGGAGAGCGGCCGAGTGCGCGCGGAGATAGCGGCAGAGCGCGGCGCAAATGGAAGCTTAATAAGCGCGTAATGTGCCACAAATGTGTCACAAATCATCCGGTAACGAGCACAAAACAGCGCGGTGCGGAGGACGCGCGGAACCGAGCGGAATCGCGCGTCACTCAGAAACAAATTAGGCCTGATTACTGCGAATAAGAGTCATTAAGAGGCGCAAATAAAGGCGTCATTAAGAGGCGCAAATAAAGGCGTCATTAAGAGGCGCAAATAAAAGTGTGATTAAAAGCTGCAAATCAGAGTTGAATGAAGATTCAAGACAAACTTCTTTTCAAACACAGGGTTAGGGTTAGGGTAGGGTTAGGGTAGGGTTAGGGTAGGGTTAGGGTAGGGTTAGGGTAGGGTTAGGGTTAGGGTTAGGGTAGGGTTAGGGTAGGGTTAGGGTAGGGTTAGGGTTTAGGTTAGGTTAGCACCTAACCACATCTAAAAATGTGACGAAAACATTTATGGAATAAAAGGAGGGCATCCGACACAACTAAATTTCCAAATCACCTACATTCAAAGGAAATAATTCATTTATATCAATTATAACCATTATTAACGTTCAGGTTTATTATTATTATATTTATTTTTTGAACATGACATTATTGACATAGATGACATTTTTTGTGAGTGATTGTGAGAGAGTGTGTGTGTGTGTGTGTGTGTGTGTGTGTGGTGTGTGCGTGTGGGTGAGAAGTGTGTGTGAGTGTGAGGTGTTGTGTGTGTGTGTGTGAGAGAGAGTGTGTTGCACTGTGTGAGTGTGTGTGTTGTGTGTGTGTGTGGTGCGTGTGTGCGTGTGTGAGAGTGTGTGTGAGTGTGAAGTGTGTGTGCGTGTGTGTGGTGTATGTGTGCGTGTGTGCGTGTGTTGAGAGTGTGTGTGAGTGTGATGTTGGTGTTGTGTGTGTGTGTGAGAGAGTGTGTGTGACTGTGGGAGTGCTGGGTCTGTGTGCTGTGTGTGTGCGTGTATGAGAGAGTGTGTGTGAGTGTGTGTGTGTGTGAGTCGTGTGGTGTTGTGTGCGTGTTGAGTGTGAATGTGTGGTGTGTGTGTGTGAGGAGACGTCATGTGTGACTGTGTGAGTGGAACTGTGTGTGTGTTGTGCGTTGTATGAGAGAGTGTGTGTGATGATGTGTGTGTGTGAGAGAGTGTGTGTGACGTTGTGTGTGTGTGTGTGTGTGTGTTGCGTGTCTATCGACAGTGCGTGTTGTGAGAGTGTGTGTGATGTGAGTGTTGTGTGTGTGAGAGAGTGTGTGTGACTGTGTGGGTGTGTGTGTGTGTGTGTGTGTGCGTGTATGAGAGTGTGTATGTGAGTGTGAGTGTGTGTGTGTGTGCTGTGTGTGTGTGCGTGGATGAGTGTGGAGTGTGTGCTGTGGTGATGTTTGGTGAGAGAGTGTGTACGTGTGACTGTAGTGTCATAGCCAAGGTGTGTGTGTGTGCTGTGTGTGTGTGTGTGTGTGTGCGTGTATGAGAGAGTGTTGTGAGTGTGTGAGAGAGTGTGTGTGACTGTGTGACTGTTGTCGATGTGGTGTGTGTGTGCGTGTGGCGTGTGTGAGAGTTTGTGTGAGTGTGACTGTGTGTGGGTTGTGAGAGAGTGTGTGTGACTGTGTGAGTGTGTGCTGCGTGTGAAGAGTGTGTGAGTGTGTGTGTTTGAGTGTGTGTGTGTGTGTGTGCTGTGTGCGTGTGTGAGAGTGTGTGTGAGTGTGAGTGTGTGTGTGGTGTGTGTGTGTGTGTGTGAGAGAGGTGGTGGATAATGATTGTGTGAGTTCATCGCTTATAGCGTGTGGTGTGTGTGTGGTGTGTGTGTGTGTGTGTGTGTGCTGTGTATGAGAGAGTGGTGTGAGTGTGTGTGTGAGTGTGTGTGTGTGTGTGTGTGGCTGTGGGTGTGGGCGTTGTGAATGTGTTGGGGGTGGGGTTGGTGTTGTGTGTGTGCGTGGTTGTTAGAGATATGGTGGTTGGTTGGTGTTGTGACTGTGTGAGTGAGTGTTGGTTTGTGTGTGTTGCTGTGAGAGGTTGGTGTGTGTGTTGTGAGATTTGGATTTTGTGTGAGTTGTGTTTGGTGGTGTGGTGAGTGAGTGTTGGTGTGTAGGAGGTGAGCGTGTGAGTTGTGTTGTGTGGTGTGTCGGTAGAGAAGGGGTGGGTGTGTAGGTGTGTTGTGATGTGGTGTGTGTGTGTGTGTGTGTGATGTGTGGCGGTTGAAGGGGTAGTAGGTGTGGTTTAAGTGTGTACTGGTATTGTGGTTGTATGAGATCGTGTGTGAGAGAGGTGACTTGTGGAGTGGGGTGTGGGCGGTGTGGTTGGTGGGTGTGTGAAGGTTTGGGTGGGGTGGAAGTGTTGCTGATCGTTGTGTTGTGTTGTGTGTGTGTGGTGTGAGAGACGGTGGTGTGTGAGGACGTATGAGTTTTGTGTGTTTGCTTGTGGGTGTAGCGGTGGGAGAGTTGTGATTAGGTGTTGTGGTGTGTAGATGGGTAGTGGGTGGTAGGTTGGTTGTTGTGTTGGTGTGTGTGTGAGGAGTGTGGTGTTGACTGGTGTGGTGTGTGTGTGTGTGTTGCTGTGTGTTTGATTGTGGGTGTGCGTGGTATGAGAGATGTGTGTGAGGGTGGGTGGCGTGAGTGTGGGTGTGTGTGTGTGTGTGTGTGTGTGTGTGTGTTGCGGATGTGATTGGTGTGTGGAGGTGATGTGGTGACTGTGTGAGGTTTTGAGCTGTGTGTGTGTGTCGTGTTGGATTTGTATGTGTGTCAAGAATTGCTGTGACCTAAAGAACACTTGTTGACTGTGTGTGCTGTGTGTGGTGTGTGTGTGATATAGACCAAATTGTATGGTGTCGGTGAGGTGATGATGGTGTGTGTGAGAGAGTGTGTGCATTGTGATGTGTGTGTGGTGTGGTTGTGTGTGTGCGTATAAAGGGTGGGTTAATGAAGAGGGTGTGTGTGAGTGATTGTTGTGTGTGTGTTGTTGCGTTCACTTGGTGAGTTGTGTTGGGTGTGGTTGTGTGTGTGTGTGCTTGTGAGAGAGTGTGGATGTGAGGTACATGATGGTGTGTGTGTGTGTGTGTGTGTGTGGGTATGAGAGAGTGTGTGTGAGTGTGTGAGAGAGTGTGTGTGACTGTGTGAGTGTGTGTGGTGGTGTGTGTGTGCGTGTGTGAGAGTTGTGTAGTGTGATGTGTGTGTGTGTGTGTGAGAGAGTGGTGTTGACTGTGTGAGTGTGGGTGGTGTGGGTGTGTGTGTGTGGGTGTGTGATGGTGTGTGTGTGATGTGTGTGTGTGTGTGTGTGTGTGTCGTGTAATGAGAGAGGTGATGATGTGTGGATCTGTGGGTGTGTGCATGTGTGTTGGCACTTATGGCGTGTGTTGTGGACTGATATGTGTGTGTGTGTGTGGTGTGTGTGAGCGGTAGTGGATGAGAGTGGGTGTGTGTGTGTGAGTGTGTTGCTTTGTGGTGTGTGTGTGTGCTTGTTGAGTGTGTGATGAGTGTCATGGGTGTGTGGTCGATGTGGGAGTGTGTGTTTGTGTGTGTCATTTGTGTTTGTGAGTGGTGATTGTGTGGGTTTTGTTGTGTGTGTGTGTGAGGTATGTGAGTGATGTTGTGTGTGTGTTGTGTGTGTGTGTGTGATGTGTGTGTGACTTGTGTTGTGAGAGTGGTGTGTGTGTGTTGTGTGTGTGTGTGTGTGTGTAAAAAGTCCTGTGTTGTGATGTGTGAGTGTATGTGTTGTTTTTTCCTAAGTGGTGTGGAGTGGAGGTGTGTGTTGCTGTGTGCGTGTGATGTGTTGTGTGGATGTGATGCGTGTGTGAGTGTGGATGTTGAGTGTTGGTTGTTTGTGTGTGTGTGTGAGAGGTGATGTGTTTGTGCTTTGTGTGATTGGGTGGTATTGGTGAGTGTGTGTGTGTGTGTGTGTGTGTGTGAGTGAGAGGAGTAACTTTTTTTAACACATTGTTTTTGCTAGCATCTCCATATTATTATTATTATTATTATTATTATTTCTATTATTATTATTATTAATTATTGTTATTATTATCAATTGTTATATTCGTTATTATTACTGTGTTATTATTATCATTGTTATTATTGTTATTAATATTGTTATTATTGTTATTATTATTGTTATCGGTTATTATTATTTATTTTATATTGTATTATTGTTATCTATTGATTATTATTAATTGTTTTATTAATTTTAATTGTTTATTTGTATTATTGTTAGTTGTTATTATTATATTGTAATGTTTGAAAAATAATACTAACCTTCAGGCCTTTTTGTCTGTGATATATTTATATTGTCTTCTTGACATTAGCTAAACTAAGAAGTAACAATAATTAGTAATATATTTTATCAAATAAAAGGGTTAGGGTTAGTTCGGGTTTAGGGTTAGTTAAGGGTTAGTTCTGTCTAAGCCAGTTCTCTTCATGTTTGTGTATTTTGCAGAAAATCTTATGATTTACTCTTCCCAAAAACATTATATTTCACGTGTCATGGCGTTCACGTTCAGCCAATCTGACAATGGGTTTTTTCCAGCTCATAGAGAAATGTGATTCTCAAAAACTTGTTGTGTTTTATATTAAACTTATTTGATTTAATAATTTATTTTTATTAAACCATTATCTTTTTTTATTTAGCTTTCATTTTAATCAAACCTTTATTTTATATTTGCCTGTATCTATTTAACCTTTATCTTATTTACCTTTATTTAAATTTAACTTTATTTAATTTAACTTTTTCTTATTTAACCTTTATTTTATTTAACCCTGGATTCTTATTTAACCTTTATTTTATTATGCCTTTATTTTTACGAAATAAGATGGAGCCAAAGCAGCTCACGTTTTCATAGAACACAAAAGGCAGAACGTTGCATCAGGCGTGATCAGATTTAAGTACGAAAACATGATAAACCATTAAAAAGTATGTAAAGTTTGACTTAAAGTGACATAAATGCACATGAAGCATATTCAAAGAGTCGGGTCATTCTGCCATTCCGCAGTCTCTCTTTTAAAACCATCAAAACTAACCAGCTCCAAACCTAACCAGCTTCAGACTAACCAGCTCCAAAACAAACCATCTCCAAACAAACCAGCTCCAAACCTAACCAGCTTCAGGACTAAACTAGCTTCAGACTAACCAGCTCCAAACAAACTCAGCTCCAAACTATCCAACTCCAAACTAAACCAGCTCCAAACTAACTAGCTTCAGACTAACCAGCTCAAAACAACCAGCTCCAACAAACAGCTCCAAACTATTCCCAACTTCCAAAACTAACCAGCTCCAAAACTAATAGCTTCAGACTAACCACTCCAAACTAACCAGCTCCCAACAAACCAGCTCCAAACTATGCCAGCTCCAAACTAACCAGCTCCAAAAACTAACCAGGCTTCAGACAACCAGCTTCCAAACTAACCAGCTGCCAAAAACAAACACAGCTCCAACTAACCAAGCGTCCAAACTAACCAGCTCCAAATCTAACCAGCCTTCCAAACAACAACTCACAAACTAACCAGCCTTCAAACTAACCAGCTCCAAACTAACCAGCTCCAAACAAACCACTCCAAACTAACCAGCTCCAAATCTAACCAGCTCCAAACTATCCAGCTCCAAACAACTTAGCTCCAAACAAACCACGCTCAACAAACGAGCTTCAAACAAACCAGCTCCAAACAAACCAGCTCCAAGACTAACCAGCTCCAAAACAAACTGAGCTCCAAACTAACAGCTCCAAACTAACCAGCTCCAAACAAAACCAGCTCCAAACAAAACCAGCTCCAAACTAACCAGCTCCAAAACAAACGAGCTCCAAACTAATCCAGCCTTCCAAACTATACAGCATCAGACTAACCAGCTCCACATAAACCAGCTCCAACAAACCAGCTCCAAACTAACTAGCTCCAAACAAACCAGCTCCAACAAACAGCTCCAAAACTAACCAGCTCAAACTAACCAGCTCCAAATATCCAGCTCCAAACAAACCCAGCTCCAAACAAACAGCATCTCCAAACTACCAGCTCCAAAAAACCAAGCTCCAAACTAATTCAGCTCCCAAACTAATCAGCATCAAAAAACACTCAAATAAACCAGCTCCAAACTAACTCAGCTCCAAACTAACCAGCTCCATAACAAACCCAGCTCCAAAACTAACCGCTCCAACTAACCAGCCTCAACAAACCAGCTCCAAATAAACCGCTCCAAACTAACCGGCTCCAAACTAACCAGCTCCAAACTAATAACCAGCTCAAAACTAAACCCCAGCTCAAAACTAACCAGCTCCAAACAAACCAGCTCCAAACAAACCAGCTCCAACCCTAACCCCTACCCAACCCCCCTAACCCTAACCCCCTAACCCCTAACCCCTCTAACCCTAACCCTAAACCCCCTAACCTTAACCCTAACCCTACACCAACCCCCCTAACCCATAACCCTAACCCTAAACCCCCCTAACCTTAACCCTAACCTAACCCTAACCCCCCTAAACCCTAAACCCTAACCCCCCTAACCTAAACCCTAAACCCTAACCCCCCTAACCCTAACCCTAACCCTAACCCCCTAGACCTTAACCACTAACCCTAACCCCCCTAACCCTACCCAACCCTAACCCCCTAACCTAACCCTAAACCTAACCACCCTACCCTAAACCTAACCCTAACCCCCCCTAACCCTAACGCCCATCACCTCCGCCGCCCCCGCCCCCCCAGCCACGCGGGGGGCGGGGGGCCCCGATAAGCAGAAGACGTTAGGGTTAGGGTTAGTTAACATTTAAGTTCAAAGTCAACAGGCAGAACTAACTGATCGGTTCACGGAAAAAGACTTTGTTAGGAAATAACACTATTAAATATTTGGACTTGAACTTCCGGGAGGATTTCTAACGTGTTTGTCAATCAATCAGGTAAGTTTATTGGTAACATCGACGGTGTAATTCCTCATTCGTCCAGGAGGGTTCCATTGATAGAAAAAAGATGTCAGATTGTTTCATCTGGATTTTTAGAAAAACGAAACATTTGGACTCTCGGTCAAGAAGTCATTCTCAATCTGTGAAACACGTCTGAGAACTCCTGTTTAATGTCCTAACTCTGTGTAAGCCCCGGCCCATAGGGCGGGACATCCTGCTATATGGCCCATTGAACTTAAACGGGATGGCCTATGTTCTAAATTGTTCCCTGTATTTGGCAGGAGGCATTGGCTCCATTGTTCTTTTGGTACCGTACCAATGTGGAGGACCTGAACATCAGGGTTAGAGGAGAAGATGCTCAGGACGAACCGCTTGGCCTCTTCTTGATTGTTCCGACTATCAGAGGAGAAGAGGGAAGCTCCAGATAGAAGTATATCGGGAAACCCACCATCGGATCAGGACCTGCTCTTTGGCTCTAAACCACCACTACAGCAACAACCTGGAGGTGATCAGAACACTACAACACAGAGCACAAAGTGCCCACCAGCTCAGAGGGCAAGAGGAAGAGTGAAATCACACGTCCGGAAATGCTTCTCATCAGCCTGCGTGGAGACCCGACTTGGCTCTGAACAAATGTGAAGAGAACCAAAAAGCAGACAAAAGGGACAAAAGGGAAACAAACCAAGAAGAAAGAAGAAAAGGGGGTCTCTGTCCCTATATGTCTCTAATCCCTCATGTCTTCTGTCCCTCTGTCTCTGTTCCCTCATGTCTCTGTCCTATGCTCGGGACGTCAGAAAACTCAAAGAATTTTTTAGACAAACACGATGCCGACACAAAGCGATGAGCAATGTAGTGTATTCTGTCCAATGCAGTGAAGAAAAGTTGTAAAGAAGCGGCCAACATTAGGAGACTAAACAGCCACTGCACAAAGAGGCTTTATCAAGCACAGAAGACACTAGAGTTCAGGACCCCAGAGCGCCGTGCACCTTCATCTCAAAGCCACAAACCACTTTATTGAAGACAGTTGAGGAGAAGGTTCTGAGCAGGAGAAGCGATGTGTGAAGGAGGAGTTAAGCGTGCGCTGGGGAAAGAATGTCTCAGGACACTCGGACTATCAGCACCGAGCTCCTCAGGGCTGTGTACTTTCCCCTCTGCTCTTCTCCCTGTACACAAACTGCTGCACCTCCAGCCACGACTCCGTAAAACTCATCAAGTTTGCGGACGACACCACCCTCATCGGGCTCATCTCGGACGGGATGAGTCTGTCTACAGGAGGGAGGTGGACCGGCTGGTGTCCTTGGTGCAGCGGTAACAATCTGGAGTTCAACGCCCAGAAGACAGTGGAGATGATCGTGGACTTCAGGAAAGCCACAGCCCCCCAGCCCCCCTCATCATGACAGACTCCCCCATCACCACCGTGGACTCCTTCCGCTTCCTGGGCACCACCATCACCCAGGACCTCAAGTGGGAGCCCTCCATCAGCTCCCTCATCAAGAAGGCCCAGCAGAGGATGTACTTTTCTGCGGCAGCTGAGGAAAGCCAAGCTGCCAGTGCAGATGATGGTGCAGTTTTACACGGCCATCATTGAGTCCATCCTCACCTCCTCCATCACCGTGTGGTACGCTGGAGCCACAGCCAGGGACAAACAGAGACTACAGCCCCCCTCTGCTGGAGCCACAGCCGGGACAAACAGAGCTACATCTGCTGGAGCCACGCCAGGGACAAACAGAACTAAGCGCATTGTGCGTTCTGCTGAGAAGGTGATCGGCTGCAGACTTCCATCTCTGCAGGACCTGTACGTCTCCAGGGCTCTGGGACGAGCAGGTCGGATCACAGCTGACCCTTCTCACCCTGGACATGGTCTATTTGAACACTCCCCTGAACACTCCCCTCAGGCAGGAGGCCACTCCCTCAGGCAGGAGGCTACGGTCCATCCGGACCAGAACCTCCCGCCACAAGAATAGTTTCTTTCCCTCTGCCGTTGGACTCATGAACACTTCAAAACACCTGTCACTTTAACTGCAACTATTCACTCACTGCACTGTCACTTTCTGCACTACAAACTGTAAAATAACTGTAACTCTTGTGTACATAGAAATGCCTATTTTTTATTTTTATTGTATAGTAATTTTAAATTGTTTCTTAATGCCCTTTTTTTGATTGAATATATGTTGTTTTATTATTGCTCAGTGTTTATGTTGCACCTTAACGGCCGAGACAAGTTCCTATGTTTTTTGAATTTGTTCATTGACAATGGCCAATATAAATCCCTTTCTGATTCTCTGCTTAAGGAGGAGTTAAGGAGTGTAGTTAAGGAGGCCTATCTTTGTTAAATAAAGATAGAATCCTTCTTAAATCGTAATGGAGGTTAAGATTTCCAACCTTCCATTTTTTATAATGGTCTGCTGGAATACCATGGAGACGCCCAAGGGCATTCTGATGCTAACCAGGCACTCAAGAAGAGGCAAGCCAAATGTCTGGAACAATAGTAACAATAGGCCCATCCCAGTTAAGTTCCTATATGGGCCATGTAGCAGGAGGTCTTCGCTCTCTGTGGGCGGTGGGCTTTCACAGAGTAGGACATAAAAACAGGAGTTCTCAACACTTCTTTCACTGATTGAAAGTTGACCTTGATGAGAGTCCAAATGTTTCGCTTTTTTTTCTAAAACAGATTTCCAAGATTGAAACAACTGGAATCTTTTCTATCTACGTTTTATTGGTAGTTGTTTATTTTCAGAAAAAAATATCCTTTCCCTTAGCTTCTACTATAAAGAGGTTGACAATGTAACTCTCTCTTGTAAATGTCTTTCTGACGTAGTTGATTTGCCATTTCGTTCGGTTCGTGGTCTATTCTGTCGTTCCAGCGGCACGTCCCTTTTCTGTGCCCGTGACCGAATCATCATTTCTCCATGGCGTCCTTCTGTTTATTTTTAACACTTCTTAGCCTTCATTCGCGGGCAATGTGTCGAAGAACATTTCAAAACACTAATTGCTAAACAGAGTTCAAACAATATCATTTACATTAGAACATGAGACATTTTCCAAATTTATCATTTCCATAAACAGTTTTCTGTGCTGTCATTTATGTGTCATATATTATATATATATATAACATTAAATCACCTGTAATAGACCAAACCATTAAAGTCTGTGCCCATCACGACTGAAAACATCTCAGTAAAATCATCCTGGCCCACAATTCGGCACATACTCACATATGTCTCCAGTACGGTCCAGGGCCCGGAATGCACAAACGAAGCCCAAAAACTCGTGCGGACGCAATTCACGCAAAGAATGCCGCTCTATTAATGGAATCTGAATCCCCTTTGTGGGACAAATATTCTCCTGGGGTGGGTT
>BJKM01001594.1:0-24176 GCA_015082035.1 Chaenogobius annularis | reverse complement strand
TCTGGTCCTGGCTCTGGTCCTGGCTCTATCCTGGCTCTGGCGCTGGCTTTCTGGTCCTGGGTCTCGGTCATGTCCAACTCTGGTCTGAGTCTGGTCCTGGTCCTGGTTCCTGGTCCAAGCTTGGTCTGGCTCTGTAGTCCTGGCCTCTGGTCCTGGTTCTGGTCCAGCTCTGGTTGCTGGTTCTGGTCCTGGCTCTGGGTCCTGTCTGGTCCGGCTCTGGTCCTGGTTCTGGTCCAAGCTCTGGTACTGGCTCTATCTTAGCTCTGGTCTGGCTTGGTCCTGGTTTCTGGTCCAAGCTCTGGTCCTGGTTGGTCTGGCTCTGGTCCTGCCTCTGTCCTGGCTCTGGTCGCGCCCCCAGAGCGGTCCTGGTTGGACTGCGCAAGAGCTTGTCCTTACAGATGGCTCTGGTCTGGACTCCAGTCCGGGACTCCGGTCTGGCTTATACCCGAGTGCTGGTCACGGGGCTCGTTGCGGCTGCTCCGGTATTCTTGACCTGCGAACGTTGCGTGAGGGCCACCGCATCGTGAGGAGAGACAGAGTCACGCACGGCACGCACAGACGCGCGCGGCAGGTACCGTTGACTCTGCGCCCTGACCAGCGCGCCATACAGATCAAGCTCATTGTGCATCGACACTAGATTTACATGCTTCATTATAATTATGTATGTTTAATGAGCTCCGTGCTATATGTTAATGAGCTCCGTGCAGATAAGCTCTAATGAGCTGCGTGCAGGAATGTTAATGAGCTCGATGATCATAATATGTTAATGGATGAGCTTCCGTGCACGATATGTTAATGAGTCCGTCAGATTGGTTTATGACTCCGTCAGATATGTTAATTGAGCTTCCGTGGATATATGTTAAGAGACTCGGTGCTATAATGTAATAGAGGTCACTCAAGTGCAGATGTGGTTAATGAGGTCTCGTGAAGGGATAGTGTTAATGACGTGCATAGTATAGATAAAGGGCTGCCGTGCAGATTGTTAGGAGGCTCCGTGGCAGATTATGTTATATGGTAGCGACGCTCGTGTCAGATAAGGTTAGTGAGCGTCCCGTTGCATATCTGTTATGAGCTCCGTGCAGTATACTGTTATGAGCTCCGTGCAGCATATGTTAATGAGCTCCGTGCAGATATGTTAATGAGCCTCCGTGCATTAGTGTTAATGAGCTCCGTGCATTATGTTAATGACTTCCGTGCCCAGATTGTTAATGGCTCGTGCAGATATGTTGATGAGAGTCCGTGCATATATGTAATGAGCTCCGTGCACGCATCTCTAATGAGCTCCGTGCAGATATGTTAATGAAGCTCAGTGCAGTGATATGGTTAATGAGCTCTCAGAGTATGTTTAAGATGGTCAGTGCAGATAGTGTTAATGAACGTGCAGATATTTAATGCACAGCTCACACGCTCGCAGATCATGTTAAATGAGCTCATGCAGATATTTAATGAGCTCAGTGCAGATATGTTCATGACCAGAAGACCGACGCAGTTCATTCAGAAGCTGCTCAATTCTGTAAATCTGAACCTCTTTAAGATTGACTTTTGTAGTGTTGTGTGATCAAGCTCACTTCCATGTCTTAAGCACACGATTTGACCCAGGGATTCTTCACTTCCTTCTTCAATCGTTCTATGACCAAGCGTCTTCATTGCCAGTGGGCTGCACAGGATCCCCGGCACCAACATTACTACTCAGAGAGCATCAGTTTCCATGTTCATTGAGCTTCATATTCTGTGGTCGGCACACAGCAACGCTCTGATTGGAGCTGAAATAAAGCCCCGTCTCTCCTTTCTTCTTTGGATCTATTGTAGAGTTTTGAATCAGATTCGAGATTCTGAGTTCTTTTGTTTTTATTCCACTTCAAACTGAGTCTGGGAACAGGAGAGAGAAGAATCTGGGCGTGACATTTCATGTTTATAGTTTCAGTCCTTTGACTTAGACCTACCTGCTGACGCATAGATCCAGTTATCTTTAAAGTGGAGAAAAAGAGGAGTGTAGTTTTATCTCTAAGAGTGTTGTAATAGGTCTTCATCTGGAGGCCACGCTACATATTTAAGAGATTCTGTTTGGCCATTTATATGGGTGAGTCTTTCTACAGGACAGAGGGGCGCGCGCCAGTGAGAGATGATTTGTATTCCAGACATTGGAGCAAGCAGTCATGAAGGACGTGCCTACATATTGGGTATTTGGACATGTCTGGTTTGGGAACATAATCTGCAGCAGGTTGGTTTCATGTTCTGTTACCATCGACTGGAGACTCAACTGTTTCTGAGTGTCTGATATTATTGAGGGCCCGATTGTGTGAAAATACAAAGTTGAACAGCAGAGGGGCCCAAACACAGCCCTGTGTCCCCCTCATCTCCAGTCGTGAGCCTGTCATGTGACCGTTCATGTTTGTTTCTTGATGTTGGACCGATTCCGTAAAGGAGTCTCAATATTGTCATGTATTAAATAATATATATTTGAACAGAATCCTCGAAACCTATTCTCAGGTCCAGGACTTCTTATTCACTTGTTTAGTTTGTGTGTGTATTTGGCTCATGGTGTGTAAAGATGGTCTGATGGTTGTCTTTTGTGTTTGTCGTTGGGTCATAAATCCGGTCTGATCTTTGTGGATCACATTTGGGAGGATTTGGTCCGTTCTTTTGGACAGAATTGAGTGTGTAGAAACGATAGTGCCCTCATTCAGGACTGAGATGGAGTCTATGTGAGGCACAGTCCAGTCGGTCCTTGCAGGCTGAACATGAAGATTCCAGGATTCGCCGGCGCAGATTAGGGTCATGAGGGTAGATGCCGAGGAGGCGAAATGTCGGCATGTGTGCAGACGCGTGCGCCAGAGTGTGGCATTTTGAACCTTCTATTTCAAATGCTCAACGTTTGAAATAAATAATGACAAACACGGGTTTAAGTCTCATTCATGTTTTTAATATTAGATGTAAAGATGAAAGGCGGTTCTATGATGATTACATTCTTTATATTAGGCTATAGGAGACAAGGAAGGAGGCGAGGAAGGAGACGAGGAAGGAGGAGGAAGGAAAGAGAAGAGGAAGGCTATTAGGAGACAGGAAGGAGGCGAGGAAGGAGACGTAGAGGAGGCAGGAGGAAGGGAAGGGAGAAGAGAAAGGAGGCAGAGAGATCAGGAGAGCAGGAGAGACGGTAGGATATGGAGAGCGAGGAGGAGGAACAGAGAAGGAAAGAAAGCGAGGAAGGAAAGAGAACGGACGTAGGAAGGAGGAGATATAAGGAGAGAGGAGTAGGGAGAGTGTGAAGGATCAAGAGGAGTTAGGTAGTTTGGATGTGGAGGAGTTTGGGGAGGATCAGAAAGTTGCTAGCAAGAAAAGTGTGCAGAACTGAAAAGGCTGAGCTGAGGCTTGACACGACTCGAATATATCCGAACTGCAGAAATCATTATACACTAGCACAGACTCATGTATGAACAAACCAGAAGAGGCTCGGTCAGCAGGGTCACCGGGTCACAGGGGTCACAGGGGTCACAGGGGTCAGGGGTCACGGGGGTCAAAGTCCACTAAGAAATGAGTTCAAGGACAGAACTTTATGTCTCACGGGGAGGGAATCTGACTCAGGGGGGGGGATCTGATCAAGGGGAGGGCATCTACTAGGGGAGGGCATCTGACTCAGGGGGAGGGGGGGATGCAGGGGGAGGGCATCTATCAGGGGAGGCATCTGACTCAGGGGGAGGGCATTGACCGGGGGAGGCATGACTCAGGGGGAGACCTAGGGGGAAGGCATCTGACGTCTGGGGAGGGCATCTGACTCAGGGGGGGCATCGTCAGGGCGATCTGACTCAGGGGGGACTGGGGGGGCATCTGACTCAGGGGGGGGGCATCTGACTCAGGGGGGAGGGCATCTACTCAGGGGGGGGCGTCTGAATCCAGGGGAGGGGCATGTGACTCGGGAGGGGCATCTGACTCAGTGGGGAGGCTTGGCAGGGGCCTTGACTCACTGCAGCTCGTCAAACCAAAACGGACAAACTAGAATAAATAATTCTGTGATTTGAATAAATAAAGCACTTTCTCTTTATCTTTAATGAATGAATCTTTGCATGACACGATGTCCGGGGGGTCCCCTGTGAAGGGGGTCCTGTGACCGGGGGGTTCCCCTGTGATTGGGGGTCCCTGTGACGGGGGGTCCCCTGTGCTATGGGGGGTCCCTGTGACCGAGGGTCCCTGTGACCGAGCCGTTTGACAGGAGCAAAGACGTCACCATGACGACCGAGCGTATTGACGGAAGCTAAGACGTCACCATGACGATGAGCCATATAATTCAATCGACGTTTGCTTTCTCAAACACCAGCAAAGAAACTGTAACAATGAATCGTTTAAAAATATAAGGACGTTGGCTTTCTCAACACAGAAGCAGTCGGGTTCAGAAAATGAGCTAGAAAGGTACAGTCGGGTCAAGGAGGATCTCGGGTCAGGGTCAGTGGTTCAGGAGGATCTGCGGTTATTCAGGGTCCAGTCGGTTCAGGAGGATTGGCGGTCGTCCATTGGGTCCAGTCGGGTTCAGGAGGATCTCGGCCGGTCATTGGGTCAGTCGGTAGGATCTCGCCGGTCCATTGGTCCAGTTGGGTTCAGGAGGATCTCGGCCGGTCCAGTCCGGTTTCATATTAACTAGATTCATTATCAATATTTTAAATAAACTGTAACTAAACATTTAAACTATTATTTCAGCAACCTAAAGCAAAGATCATGTTTAAATCTGGACTAAACCAGGAACAGGACCAGGGACCAGGACACCAGAACTCGGGTCAGAGCAAGGATTAGACCAGGACTAAAACTGAACTAAATCTAAACCTCTAGATTCATGAGAAATGTTATTATGTTTGTAATATCATGCTTCAAATGCTTCAAAAGTTCAAGAACAGGACTAAACCAGGACTAAACCAGTCTAAACCAGGACTAAACCAGGACTAAACCAGACTAAACCAGGACTAAACCAGGACTAAACCAGAACTAAACCAGAACTAAACCAGAACTAAACAAGGACTAAACCAGAACTAACCAAACTAAACCAGGACTAAACCAAACTAAACCAAACTAAACAGAACTAAACAGGAACTAAACCAGAACTAAACCAGACTAAACCAGAACTAAACCAGGACTAAACCAGGACTAAACCAGGACTAACCAGGACTAAGTTCTGGGTCTCATTTATAAAGCGCTTCAAACAGTGCTGTTCTGCAGTACTTTCTCTGTTCTTGGTTGTACTTTCATGACTTCTGGTGGTACTTTTTCCCACCCCTTGGATCTGTCTGAAGGTTCTTCTCCTGCTCACGTTCTGACTGAAGGTCTGGACTTCAAGTTTGGACCAAACTAGAACCGACACCTAAAATCTGTTATTATTTGTCCAAATCAACTCATTTAACGCTGTTGTAGTTCTGTGGCAAATACTTTTACCTTTTACTCTGAAAGTACATTTTAAACAGGTATTTCAAAACCTTCAAAGTCATACTTTTACTTTTCACACGTATCTGTACTTGTACTTTCCCTCTGGATCCATAATGTCAGACGGTTTGAGGTTTTGCTCTGTTCCTTGGCTTCATAAATGAGACCTTCTGGACCTTCTCCACTCAAACGTTCACATTTACAGCAGGTCCTCTAGATCTTCCACTGTGAGTCAGTCTGGAACCGTTTGATGTCGAATGAAATGAACATTTGTGTTTCTTCGTCACGCATTTCGCTCTTTGCAAACGCCTTTCCAATGATAGAACTTCAGATTCTTCTTACTTGAGTAGAACTTTCCCCAAACACTTTCTTTTCTTCTCCTCTTGACTTGAGCACACTTTTGGATTGGACGAGAACCTCTCCTCCTGAACTTTACATCGAAGTTCTCGCAGGTTCTGGTCGTGGACGTCTCTAGAACTCGATCTTGCAGGCGGGGAAGCTCTCGTCCTGCATGACCACGGTGGAGCTGGAGGCCAGGACCATGACGTTGAGGTCGGTCTGGACCTGGTGGCTCTGCTGGTACCAGTCCCGGGTCACGTCTGTGTCGTGGGTCGGGATCAGAGTCACCTGAGGACAAGAGAAGACAGGTGAACACAATCGAACAATAGACATTACATACTTACAAGAGACACATTTGAGCAACATTGAACATCAAAAACGAACCAAATGTTGTGATGGAACGTCGTGGTGTTCATCACCCAGAAGGGGGAGTGGCCATAAGACCTCAAACCCAATCACAGAGTTTTGAATGTAAAGACAAAGAAGGCGGACATGTAAGGGTCAAAGGAAGTATTAATGGAAAGGTTTTCACTCTGTTGGATGTGTAAGCTCCACCAGGGGGCGATATCACCTTTTAGGCTGATGTCATGGACCTGATTGTGAACCACTCTGAGGAAACCCTGATCTGAGGCGGCGGTTGGAGTTTAGGCATTCAGCCTGCGCTGGGCGTGTCGGAGTCGAGAGGCACTGGAGGAACAAGGGGTTTGACATCTGGAGGGAGATGAACCCTGGTGAACCCTGGTGAACCCTGGTGAACCCTGGTGAACCCTGGTGAACCCTGGTGAACCCTGGTGAACGCTGGTGAACCCTAGTGAACGCTGGTGAACCCTAACCCTGGGGAACGCTGGGGAACGCTGGTGAACGCTGGGGAACGCTGGGGCACCCTGGTGGACCCTGTGTAACCCTGGAACCCTGGTGAACCCTGGTGAACCTAGTGACACCTGGTGAACGGTAACCCTAGTAACCTGGTGACCACTGGTGAACCTGTGAACCCTGGGAACCCTGGTGAACCCTAGTGAACCCTGGGGAACCCTGGAACCCTAGTGAACCTGTGTGAACGGTGAACCCTGGTGACCACTGGTGAACTGGTGAACCGGTGAACCTACCCTGGTGAACGCTGGTAACGCTGCTGAACACTGGTGAACACTATGAACCCTAGGAACGCTGGGGAACGCTGGGCACCCTGGTGAACCCTGGTGA
The DNA here is from genome assembly GCA_015082035.1 of Chaenogobius annularis. Classification (NCBI taxonomy): domain Eukaryota; kingdom Metazoa; phylum Chordata; class Actinopteri; order Gobiiformes; family Gobiidae; genus Chaenogobius; species Chaenogobius annularis. The sequence continues at coordinate 17,234 of BJKM01001594.1, read as the reverse complement.
ACCCTAACCCTGGGGACCCTGGTGAACGCTGGTGAACCCTGGTGAACGCTGGTGAACCCTTGTGATCCTGGTGAACCCTAGAGAACCCTGGTGAAACACTGGTGAACCCTGGGGAGAACTGGTGAACCCTAACCCTGGTGAATGCTGGTGAACCCTGGTGAACACTGGGAACCCTGGTGAATGCTGGTGAACACATTGGGAACCCTGGTGATGCTGGTGAACACGGTGAAGGCTGGTAACACTGGGAACCCTGGGGAGAACTGGTGAACCCTAACCCTGGTGAACCTGGTGAACGCTGTGAATGCTGGGAACACTGATGAACCTGGTTATCCCTTGTGATCCCTGGTGATCCCTGGGAACCCATTCTTCTGTGTCCATATGCGATCTACTCCAGAATCTATTCCAGTTTCTTTGGCTTCAATAGAAATGTGCCGTGATTATGTTTGTATTTGTGTTTAGTTGATGCCGACTTTTATTTTATTTTCTTCATTCTTTCTGGTCGTTCTGTTTATTTTATATATATATATATATATATATATATATATATATCTATATATATGTATATATGTTTATACAAAATTTGACAACAAATAAAATATTAACCAAAAAAAAAGTCTATTTAATTTGTATTCAGGCATTGGACCATTTTTTGAAGTAAATGCATCAAATTGGGTTTGGACATGTTTTGTTAAATACAATAGAACTTCATCTGCAGCAGGCGATTTTATGTTTGTCCCATCGATTGTAACACCAGGAATTGTTTTTGATTGTCTTATAAATTGGGCCAATGGTCCCAAATACAAAGCGAACAGGAGGAGGGACCAAACACAGCCCTGTGTCACCCCTCTTTCCAGAGTCAGTGAGTCTGTCAGATGACCATTGATTTTAATTCTTAAAGTTGGACCATCGTTAAGAACTTTTTTAAGGCCCAGTTAAAAGTTGATAAAAGCCAAGAAGTGTCTTTCGAGCTTCAGACCACTCTGAGGTGGTCCCGTCTTCTTCTATTCTCAGAGTGGGTCCAGTCTCTCCCCTTCACTGTGAAACTTCTCCAGGTTTCTTCTTTTTCCCAAAGAGGGTTGGTAGTTTCTCCTGCAGAAAGAGGGTCTAAGGACAGGGGGGCTTGGGACATCTGTCTGAGGACACGGGATGTGGGACATGACCAAGTCCTGTGAACTCTGTTTATTCTGTTTGTATCATTTTCCTCCAGAAAAGTCTTAATGTTGTTGGACATGTTTTCCTTAAACAAAGGGTCTTCAGCAGCTGGACTTGGACCTCCAAAGGGTCTGTGTTCATCTTTCCTTCAGGTCTACAGAGATGTAGAGGAGCATGATCTCTGAGGTTTGTCTTTAGCGAAGATCAAGAAAGTCTGTTCTGGAATACAGTGTACGTGGGTTAGAAAAATGGGTACACTGGCGTGCCCTAGGGTTCATCTCACCTCCATATGTCTCCATTCATTTACAGAACTGTGAGCTTAGAGACCCCACGTGGAGGACGGAGCTGGGTTCACCAGCAGGGGGCGGGCTGGCAGCGGCGTCAGGCCTGTTAGCCATGTTAGCCTCGTTAGCTTGTGAAGGGGGTTGTTTTCTGTTCGTCTGGTTCCCGTAGCGTTCCCAGTTTTGTGTTTCCAGTGTTTGCTCGTCTCTTGCTCAGGTCTCAGGTCTCAGGTCTGGTTGGTCTCAGGTCTCAGGTCTGGTCTGGTCTCAGGTCTCAGGTCTCAGGTCTGGTCTGGTCTCAGGTCTCAGGTCTCAGGTCTGGGGTCCTTGGTCGGGTCGTGTCTGGTCTTGGTCTTGGTGGTTCTGGGTCTGGCGGTTGGTCTGGGTCTTGGTCTGATCTGTTGGTCTGGTCTGGTCTGGGTCTGGTCTGGTTGGGTCTGGGGTCTGGGTCGGTCTGGTCTGGTTGTGTCTGGGTCTTGGGGTCTGGTCTGGCTGGGTCTGGGTCGTTGGTCTGGGTCTGGTCTGGTCTGTTGGTTCCCTGGTCTGGGTCTGGGTCTGGGTCGGGTTGTCTGGGTGTCGGTCTGGGTTGGGTCTGGGTTGGTTGGGTCTGGTCTGGTCATGGGTCTGGGGTCTGGTCTGGGTCTGGTCTGGTCCTGGGTCTGGTCTGGTCTGGGTCTCGGGTCTGTGTCTGGGTTTTGGTCTGGGTCTGGTTTGGGTCTGGGTCTGGGTCTGGTTGGGTCTGGGTCTGGTCTGGCCGGGTCTGGTCTGTGGTTGGTCTTGGTCCGGGTCGGGTCGGGTCTGGTCTGGGTCCTGGTCTGGTCTTGGTCTGGTTGGGTCTGGTCCGGGTTGGTCTTGGTCTTGGTCGGGGTCCGGGTCCGGTTTGGTTCGGGTCTGTGTGGTGGGTCCTTGGGTCTGGGGTCTGGTTGGTCTGGTCTGGTCTGGGTCGGTCCGGGTCGGTCCGGTCTGGGGTCTGGGTCTGGTCTGGGTTGGGTCATGGGTCTGGTCCTGGTCTGGTTGGTCTGGGTTGGGGTATGGGTCGGGTTGGGTTGGGTGGTCGGTCTGGGTCTGGGTCTGGTCTGGTCTGGGTCGGTCGGTCCGTCAGGTCCGGTCGGGTCGGGGTCTGGTCTGGGTTCTGGTTCTGGTCTGGTCGGGTTGGTTTGGATCTGGTTGGGTTGGGGTCTGGTGGGTTCCTGGGTCTGGGCTGGGTCGGTCCGGGTCTGGGTCGGTTGGTTCTGGGTCTGGTCTGGTCTGGTCTGGGTCTGGTCTGGGTTGGGTCTGGTCTGGTTCGGTCTGGTCGTCGGTCCGGTCTGGTTGGGCTGGTTCTGGTTGGTTTGGGTCTGGGTCGGTCCGGCCGGTCCCGTCTGGGTACTGGTTCTTGGTCTGGGTCTGGGTCTGGCTTGGGTCTGGTCTTGTCTGGTCTGGTCTGGTCTGGGTTAGGTCTGGGTCTGGGTCTGGGTCCTGGGGTCGTCCGGTCTGGGTCTGGTCTGTTCTGGGTCTGGTCCGTCGGTCCGTCTGGTGGGTCCGGGTCGGTCTGAGGCGGGTGGTCTGGTCTGGGTCTGGGTTGTCTGTCGGGTCTGGTCTGGTCTGTTGGTTGGGTCTGGGTCGGGTCGGGTTGGTCTGGCTGGGTCTGGTGGTCTGGTCCCGGTCGGGTCTTGGTCGGGTCTTGTTGGTCTGGGTCTGGTCTGTCTGGTCGGTCGGTCTGGGTCTGGGTCTGGTCTGGTCTGGGTTGGTCTGGGTCTGGGTCCGGTCGGTCCGGTCGGTCCTGGGTCTGGGTCTGGTCTGGTCTGGTCTGGGTCTGGGTCTGGTCTGGTCTGGTCTTGGGTCTGGGTCTGGGTTGTCTGGTTGGGTCTGGGTCTGGGTCCGGTCGGTCTGGGTTGGTCCTTGGGTTACTGGGTCCGGTCCGGTCCGGTCCGGTCGGGTCTGGGTCTGGGTCTGTGTCGGGTCTGGGTCTGGGTCTGGGTCCTGGGTCGGTCGGGTCTTGGTCTGGTCTGGTATTGGTTGGGTGGGTCGGGTCTGGTCCTGGTCTGGGTTGGGTCGGGTCTGTTCTGGTCCGGGTTTGGTCTGGTCTGGTCTGGGTCTGGGTTGGGTCCTGGGTCGGGTCTGGTTGGTCGGGTCTGTGTCCTGGGTTCTGGTTCTGAGTCCCGGTTGGGTTGGTCTGGTCTTGGTTGGTCTGGTCGGGTGGTCTGGTTGGGTTGGTTGGTCTGGTTGGTCTGGGTCTGGTTGGTCTGGTCTGTACTGGTTGGTCCGGTCCGGTCTGGGTCTGGGCCTGGTTGGGTCGGGTCTGGTTTGGTCTGGTCGGTCCTAGGTCTGGTCTACGAAGAATGTCCTTGAGATCCGGCTCGTTCTTCGTCTCGGCCTGAAATGAAAACTGGCTCAAGTGAAATCTTAAAGTCGCAGAAAAACCCAGATCAGTCTCAAATACAAAGGCCACGGAGCGGTTTGAAGAGGAACCAAACAAATGTGTTGGCATGGAAACGAACACCAGCTCTTGAACCAGAACCTTCTCTGGACCGGCCCATTACCTTTTTTTGGTTTTGCTCTTGTTAAGGTTCTGGTTCTTACTGGTTTTGTTCTTGTTAAGGTTCTGGTTCTTACTGGTTTTGTTCTTGTTGAGGTTCTGGTTCTTACTGGTTTTGTTCTTGTTGAGGTTCTGGTTCTAGCTGGTTTTGTTCTTGTTAAGGTTCTGGTTCTTACTGGTTTTGTTCTTGTTGAGGTTCTGGTTCTTACTGGTTTTGTTCTTGTTGAGGTTCTGGTTCTTACTGGTTTTGTTCTTGTTGAGGTTCTGGTTCTTACTGGTTTTGTTCTTGTTGAGGTTGGACGAGGCGCGCGACATCTCGTCGTCTCTGTCGGAGGTTCTTGAGGCACGTGAACTCTTCTCCAGATCCTTCTTCTTGGTCGTAGTTCCGCTTCGTGGCATCGGTGACTTCTTACGTCGAGCGGGTGACGAGCTGGACTTACTCGAGCCCTTCGTCAGCTTCTTCTTCTGAAAAAGAGACACTATTTATAAAACACCATCAGGAGGTCAAATCCAAACATCTCCAAAACTTTCACGGTCAGACTTAAGGTGACCAAATGTGCAAACATCAAATCCTTAACGCTGCACTTCTCCAAAGTAAAGCATAAATGAACCTTGGACACTGGTTTGGGGGACTTTAGACTTACCTGGACTTACCTAGTTTCAAAGATCCTGAACAGTATCATGTGACCCTGAGGAGTACCTTGAGAACTTTGGCCTTGTCGTCGTCGGCTCCCGGCTTCTTCACCTCGGTTTGGGGCACGCCCACGTCGGGGTCAACCATGCACACGTCGGGGTGCGGTGGCCGCGGCGACAGGTCCGATCTGGACACTGGAGGAGGATCGTAGCTGCGAGCCTTCTCCACAGAAATGTAGTCCTCCTCCTCCGACTCCGCGTTCGAGTCCGAGTTTCCAGATTCGTCTGACGTGGGGGGCGTGTCCTCGTTCGCCAGCAGACAGCCGCGCTCCTGAGAGTCAGCAGAGACCACGGGTTCAGGACATTTCACCATATTGAGCACATTTTGGAAACATCTGAGGGCCGAGGTACATTTGAGTCATTACTAAAAGAAGCAAGTTTGAAGACTTAAACCTTATTCTGACACGCCCACTTTTGCCTCTTTTTGCCACGGATCAGCCCTTCTGTTGTAATAACACTTCTGTTGTAACGACACTTCTGTAATAACACTTTGTAATAACACTTCTGTTGTAATAACACTTCTGTTCAAATAACATTTCTGTTGCAATAACACTTCTGTTGTAATAACACTTCTGTTGTAACACTTCTGTTGTTATAACACTTCTGTTGTTATAACACTTCTGTTGTAATAACACTTCTGTTGTATTAACACTTCTGTTGTTATAACACTTCTGTTGTAATAACACTTCTGTTGTTATACCACTTCTGTTGTAACAACACTTTTGTTGTAATAACACCTCTGTTGTATTAACACTTCTGTTGTTATACCACTTCTGTTGTAACAACACTTTTGTTGTAATAACACTTCTGTTGTATTAACACTTTTGTTGTAATAACACTTTTGTTGTAATAACACTTCTGTTGTTATAACACTTTTGTTGTAATAACACTTCTGTTGTTTCAACACTTCTGTTGTAATAACACTTCTGTTGTATTAACACTTCTGTTGTTATAACACTTTTGTTGTAATAACACTTCTGTTGTGATAACACTTAAGTTGTAATCACACTTCTGTTGTAATAACACTTCTGTTGTTATAACACTTCTGTTGTAACGACACTTCTGTTGTATTAACACTTCTGTTGTTATAACACTTCTGTTGTAACGACACTTCTTGTGTTCAACACTTCTGTTTGTAATAACAACTTCTGTTGTATTAACACTTCTGTGTTATAACAACTTCTGTGTAACGACACTTCTGTTGTATTAACACTTTGGTTGTAATAACACTTTGTATGTAACGACACTTCATGTTTATTAACACTTCTGGTTTCAAACTTCTGTTGTTATAACACTTCTGTTGTAACGACACTTCTGTTGTATTAACACTTCTGTTGTTATAACACTTCTGTTGTAACGACACTTCTGTTGTATTAACACTTCAGTTGTAATAACACTTCTGTTGTTATAACACTTCTGTTGTATTAACAGTTCGGTTGTAATAACACTTCTGTTGTTATAATACTTTTGTTGTAATAACACTTCTGTTGTATTAACACTTCTGTTGTTATAACACTTTTGTTGTAATAACACTTCTGTTGTATTACCACTTCTGTTGTTATAACACTTTTGTTGTAATGACACTTCTGTTGTATTAACACTTCGGTTGTTATAACACTTCTGTTGTAACGACACTTCTGTTGTATTAACACTTCGGTTGTTATAACACTGCTGTTGTTACGACACTTCTGTTGTAACGACACTTCTGTTGTTATAACACTTTTGTTGTAATAACACTTTTGATGTAATAACACTTTTGTTGTAATAACACTTCTGTTGTAATAACACTTCTGTTGTAATAACACTTATGTTGTATTAACACTTTGGTTGTAATAACACTTCTGTCGTAATCACACTTTTGTTGTTATAACACTTCTGTTGTAATGTCACTTCAGTTGTATTAACACTTCTGTTGTAATAACACTTTTGTTGTAATAACACTTCTGTTGTAATAACACTTTGGTTGTAATAACACTTCTGTTGTAATCACACTTTTGTTGTTATAACACTTCTGTTGTAATGTCACTTCAGTTGTAATAACACTTCTGTTGTTATAACACTTCTGTTGTAATAACACTTTTGTTGTAATAACACTTCTGTTGTTATAACACTTCTGTTCTAACAACACTGTTGTAATGATATAATAGTAGAAAACTATATTTCACGATTGGTTTTTGCGTTTCTAGTTTGACATGTTTGGTCCGGCGTCTGAGTCAGTTGAAATGTATATTTCACTGAAAAATGCAACCATAACTCTGGGATACATATTTATACAAATATTGCACATATTATTTCATGTTCTTCATCGGACTTTAAGGACAAAGGACATTTCTCTAAAACTGTGAGAACAGTTTGAAACATCCTAAAATGAAGCTTCAGTTCTAAAGTGTTCTCCCCCCAGTGGCCGCTGGAGTAAACTACACCAGCATCTGCTGAGCAAAGGTCATGATGGAACTTTTAATCTGTTCATCTAAACCGTTTGGCTCCACCCACCTGTGGCGTCTTGATGCTCGTCTGCGCCTCCTCTTCCTCCTCCTCCTCATCCTCCTCGTCGTCGCTCACAAACTGCCTCATGCTCGGGTTTATGAAGGACGGCGAGAGGTCGTGTTTGGCCGAGTATCCGGGCGACTTGCGACTCGACGCCGCTCCCAGTTTGCACTCTTCGTCGTCGCTGTCCTGCCGTCCGAAATACTCGGTGCGCTCTCTGCTCGCGTCCTTCTTCTCCCCAAAGCTCAGAGACAGGTCCTGTTTGCTCTGAGGGAAGTCCGAGGTGAAGTACGTGGGCGATTTGGGGTCGCTGTAACTCGGCGGCGAGGCTTTCTGCGCGCTGACGTACGACGCGGCTCCCTCCGTTTTGGACATCGACAGGGGCCTCGCGGGATGCTCCGGCTCCATCTCCACCTCCTCTTCAAACTCCTGACGGTAATGTGGAGGCGAGTTTCCGGGAACCATCATCCCCGACTTGGACTTGACCTCCCACTCGAACGTCGACTTGGACTCTTTGGACTCCGCCTTGGTCACGTCGGCAGGTTTAGCGGCGCCGAGCTCGACCTTCTCTACACTCGCGGCGGGTTCTTTCACTGCCCCTGGACTGGTCTTGTGGATGATTTCCCTCATGTACGCGTCTTCAGCCTCGTCTTCCTCCTCGCTCGTGTCCGTCTCCTCAAAATAGTGCTTTCCTTCGGTCTCGGGCCGCGGCGATGACGTTATTCCGAACAGAGCCGCACTCGCCGCCTCCTTCTCTGTCGACACGAATCCTCCCGCTTTCATTTCCGTGTAAGAAATTCCACATTTTTCTTGCAAAGGTTCCTTGGCTCCAAAACCTTTTGCAGATTCCAATCCAAACTGTTCGTGTCGCTCCTTCAACGCGTCTTTCTCTTTCTGTAATTCTTCGGGCGAAAATGTTGGGAATCCGCCGTATTTTTCTTGCGATACATCCGCGGTGTAAAGTCCGAATTCTCCCATTTTCAGTTTAGAAGTCGCTCCGAGTGCGCTAGTTTCCATCGACGGCAATCCGAACTTCTCTTTGGACGATTCCGATGTGTACAGGCCAAACTCCTCTGTCTTCTCCGGTTTGTAAAAGCACTCGGACTTCAGCTCCTTCACAGCAGTTTGCGCGGATGATTTTGTCTCTTCTAAAACCTCTAAATAATCATCTTTAACTCGTTCTGACGTCGGCGAATCGGACGCAGGGGTCTCCAGATCTTCCGCGAAGTGTCGGCTCGTGGTCATGGAGAGCGAGCCGGACGTGGAGGAGGAGTAGCTGTAGGCGGAGGACGAAGAGTACGCCGTGGTGGAAGGATACGGAAAACTGGAATCTAAGGTGGTTTTGGTCAGCGTCTCAGGTGTTTTCTGCTTGTCAAACTCCGCCTCGAAGTCGTCTTTTTCTTGACTTTTCCTGTCCAATTCGGTGGCCACAGATGAAGTGGTGAATCCAGAAGAGGTGGAAGATGTCTCACTGAAAGCTAGTTTGGTTTCCTTTTCTTTTTGGTCTTGTGAAAATCCAAAATCTTTCATTTCGAATTTATCTGTCGAAGGTTTTCCAAAATCGGCTGCTTTCTCGGCTTCTTTGAGCCCAACTTGGACTTGTCCCGATTCTAAGGGTTTGGAAGCTTCAGCTGATTTGACGACGTCTTTATCGAAACGTTTCTCGACATCGTCAGTGCCACGCTCGGCTTTGTTGTCGGCTTTGTACGAATACTCGAACGGCGAGGAGAAACCGCCGTAACGGGAAACTTCTGCTTCAGGTTTTTGGTCAAATTTAACCGAAATGCCAAAAGCTTTGTCCGCCTCTCCAGAACTCAAACCTTTATCGTCTTTGCTTGCGGTTTCATTTGCTCAACCTTTATCGTCTTTGCTTGCGGTTTCAGATTTGCTGCGCGTTTCAGATTTGCTCGCAGTTTCAGATTGCTCTCTTCAGATTTGCTCGCGTTTCAGATTGCTCGCGGGTTTCAGATTTATCTCGCGGTTCAGATTTGCTCGCGGTTTCAGGATTTACTCGCGGTTTCAGATTTGCTTGCGGTTTCAGATTGCTTGCGGTTTCAGATTTGCTTGCAGTTTCCGCCGCACTTTCGTCCTTCAACTCGTCTTCGGTTCGTCGGACGCCGCGTTTCGCTCGTCAAGTCGGTTTTGGTTGTTTCTTGTTCTTTGCCTTGAGTTTCCTGAATTCCACTTTTGCCCACGATTTCCTCTTCCTCCATCTTGTTCTTATCATGGGACATTTTCTCGTCTTTTTCTTTGTTCGTGTGGTTTTTTCCGTCCGACTCGACTTTTCCTTGGCTGTTGAACCCGTATCCCGCGAATGAAACCATGAACTCGGGTCCGCTGGGGTCAAATCCAGTCGGAGAAGGACTTTTGGACAAACTTTTGGACTCACATTTAACTTCTTTTTCAGACACTTCTTTGGCTCCTTTCTCCACGTCTTCCTCCTCCGTCTCCTCCTCCGTCTCTCCTCCTCCTCTTCCTCCTCCTCCGATTCCGTCTCGACATCATCGTAATCCTCCTCGTCTTTTGCCGTTAATTTGCGCAAATCCACCTCCAAACTCTGCTGGACTCTTTGGGTTTTGTCGGAAGTCAGCGACGTGGCGGACAGCTCAGGTCTGTCGGCCATGGACGGGAAACTTCTGACCTTCACCTCCTCGTGGTCTTTGTTGTCGTCCTTTTGAGCGTCGTATCGTTCGTCCGATTCTTGCCTGAAGGAGTCGGATTCCATGGAGCTGTAGCTGAACGTTTTGCCAACCACGTACGGCGTGTCCTGTCGCGTGTAAATCTCCGTCTTTTTCTCTTTTTCGGGAAAATCGCACGCTCCAAAACTGACACTTTTCTCCTCATCTTTTTTGTTCTCGCTCTCGACGAAATCATCTTCATCATCTGAATGTTTCCGCTTCTTTTCTTTCTTCCCGTTGGAATCGTCGTCCAGAAAGCAGCCCTCTTTGGCCTCCATGAGTTTGGCTTTCACGGTCGGCTGGAGCTCCTTCTCGTCGTAGAATTGCTCCTCCTCCTCTTCTTCGTCCTCCTCTGATTCTGATTCGCCGGACGCTTCGAACGCTCCGATGAAGGACGTGCTGTCGGAGATGGTCACCGACTTTTCGCCTTTTTCCGCGTCGGTTTTGCAGAAGGGCTTTTCGTCGACGGGAGAAGCGAGTTTGACCGTGCTGTCGTCGGACTCAAGCACGGTCGTCACTGTCTCGTCTGAAGTCCAAACCGAGGGCGGCTGGGCGAGGCGACACGGGCGACTTGGGCATCGAGGGCGACACGGGCGATTGGCTCCGACAGGGGCGGACTTGGCATGGAGGGAGACACGGGACTTGGCATGGAGGGCGACACGGGCGACTGGGCATGAGGGCGACACGGGCGACTTTGGCATGGAGGGCGACACGGGCGACTTGGGCATGGAGCGAGCGACGGGCGACTTGGGCATGGAGGGCGACACGGGCGACTTGGGCATTTGGAGGAGACACGGGCGACTTGGCATGGAGGGAGCAACGGGCGACTTGGGCATGGAGGGCGACACGGGCGACTTGGCATGGAGGGCACACGGCGGCGACTTGGCATGGAGGGCGACACGGGCGACTTGGCTGGGCGACACGGGCGATGGGCATGGAGGAGACACGGGCGACTTGGGCATGGAGGGCGACACGGGCGACTTGGGCATGGAGGGCGACGCGGGCGATTGGGCATGTGAGGCGACACGGGCGACTTGGCATGGAGGGCGGGCGACTTGGGCATGGAGGAGACACGGGCGACTTGGGCATGGAGGGAGACGCGGGCGACTTGAGTTTGGATTCTGTTTGAGGAGGAGGCCCAGGAGCAACGCCCACTTCCTGTTGAGGCTTTGAAGTGAAGTCTGGCACATTTTGCTGCGCCGCGCGTCGGATTTCGTCTTTGAAACATCTTCTTTTGGTTTGAAATCGTCAGTTTTAGAAGAGAAACTTTCCACAGCTCCATATTTGGGCGGGACTCCGGTTTCGCCGTTTCCTCTTTCTCTTGTTTCCAATCTTCGGTTTGTCGCGGCCGACGGCTCGGCTTCAGGCTTCGGAGGCGAGGCGGGTTGCGCCGTGTCCTCTTGTCTTTTGCGGTTTGAGGTGGTCTGTTTTGGCAGGAACGTGGCCTCTGCTCGTTTGGGGGGCGAAGAGGGCCGCGCTCCTCGTGTTTTCGCGGAACATTTGCTCGGCTTCGTGTTCACGAGAGACGGGTTTCGTCAGATCGGATTTTTCTGAAAAACGCTCTACTTTTTCCGGATCCTCTTTGGTTTTCGGAGGAGAAACCAGGTCTGAACACGTCTTTGTCCGGTTTTGTTGTGGAAATATCATCGTCTTCGTCTAATTTTGAGACTGAACTTTCTTCTTTCGGTTTGGCGGGAAATCTTCTTTACTTTTGGAGGGAAACTTTCTTCTTTCTCTGCTTGTTTTGACGAGGGTCTTTCAGATTCTACAGGTTCGGGAGGCGGTCCGGTCTTCCCCGCGCTGTCCTTGGCCAGTTGGAAAGAGAAGTCCTGTTTCTCCACTTTGGAGGGGAACAAATCCTGCTTCTCGACCTTGATTGGCTGGTCTTTTGGCGTTGTGGGCGAGAAACCCTCCTCCTCCACAGATTTGGGAGTTTGCGCGGGTTTCGCCTCTTGCTCTTGTTTGGTTTTCAGTTCGTATCCTTCCTGAAGTTTTCCCAGTGGAATGTCGACGTTGGGCGTTTCATCTTCCTCCTCCTCGTCCTCCTCTTCCTCTCTACCCCTGGTGTCCATCTCCGGAACAACAGGCTCGTCTGACGAAGGAGACTTGAAGCATTTATCGTCTTCTAGCGAGGACGTGGGCGAAATGGTCCCGGCGGAATGTAAGTAGTCTTTGGCGAGGGCGGATTTGGCGAGCTGGTTGTTTGTTTCCGTTTGCTGTGTCGCCGCGATGTACGACTGGTCTTCGGTGGCGAACGACGAGAGCTTGTCGTATTCCGTGATCGACGTCGCCGAGGAGACGTGCTCCTCTTCCGCGAGCGGCGCCGAGATGACCACGGGATACGGCGCGAGCTCCGGCTCCTGCGGCAGAAACGGGAACGCTTTGGGTTTGGCGTCTTTCATCTCTTTGACGCCGTGGATGGAGTCGAAGCTTCCCGGGATGTCGGGGACGCAAACCTCTCGCACGTCGTAGCTCAGGAGTCGGTCCTCCGCCTCCTCGTGGATCTCCTCCTCGTCCGAGATCGTCTGCTCGGTCTCGGAATAACCCGGAATGGTTTCGTCTTGAATGTACGAAAACGGCTCGGACTTCAGCGGCTCCTTCTCCTCCGTTTTCCCTTTGAGCAGCTCCGCCTCCTCTGTGCCCTCCACCTCCGCTTTCTCAATCACATCTTCATCCTCTGAACTCTCGCTCTTCTTCACAAACTTCTCCTCCTTCCTTTCCTCTTCTTCCTGTCTCTGCTCGTCCTTCTTCTCCTCCTTCATCTCCATTTTAGGACTCTCCTCTTTGCAGACTGCGGCGGGCGTTTTTCCTTCCTCTTGCTTCAGCGCCTCAAAGTCTTGAGTTAAATCTTCTGGTGAGGAAACGCCGGACCGATCGACCTTCACCTCTGCTGCTTTCTGCACTTCCTCTGTCACTTTCTTCTTCTTCTTGACGACCTTCTTCTCTGCTCCATCCTCCTTCGCCGCCTTGTTTTTGTCCGTCTTGGGTTTGGCCTGCGTTTTGGCCTTGTGCAGGGTCTTCCTCACCTCCGGAGTGAGCGGCTTCAGGTCGGGTTTGGTGATTTTGCGAAGCTCTGGTTTCTTCTCCTCTTTCACCTTCTTTTTCACCTCTTTCTTCTCGTCTTTTTTCACTTTGTCTTTCTTCTCGTCTTTGTCCTTTTTGTTTTTATCCTCCTCCTTCTTCTTCAGCTTCTCTTCGTCCTTTTTCTTGTCAGTTTTTGAGGCGATCTTGCTCTTCTCGACCTCCGTGTTCTTCTTCTGTTTGCTCGCTTTGGAACTGGGCTTCTCCTTCTTCTCGACTTTATCTTCTTTGGCGATCTCCGGCTTCACTTCCTTCTCCTCCTCTTGACTCGTGGATTCTTTCTTGGGTTTTGGTTTTGGGGAAGACTTCAGGCTCTCTTTGCTGTCCGTCCGAGAGCGCATCTTGGTTTGTTTCAGAATGGGAGGTGGCGTCCCGGTCGCGATGTCCTTCTGTGTTGCCACCGGGAATCGCAGAAAGTCCAGATGTTTGAGCTTCTCCAAACCCTCGAATATTTTGTTTTGTGGTGCGTTTCCGGGGAACAGCACTCGGACGATCTTTTCCGTGGGTTTGTGCGGGATCCAAACGATGAGAGCCGTCACTGAAGTCAAATATGGAACGGAGATCTCGGCCTCTTTCCCGTTGGCCAAAGTGATCCCTGTTTTGGCCTTGCTGTTCCCGGCCCATTTCTGCATCAAAAACTGCATCTCTTTGCTCTCCTTCACCGGGTTCAGGACGTACATGTCCAGCTTCCCCACTCCCAGTTTGTGGAACAGTGTGATGGGTTCGATGGTGTTGCTGACGACGCGGATGCAGAGGTTTCTGGTGTGATTCCTAACTTGTTCAGATACTTGCAGAGTCAGCGAAGCCTCCTTCTATGCTGCGCTTCGCTTTTCAGCGTGGACTCCGGGGTGCCGCAGCTTCTCCGGAACGTTAAAGAAAACGATGCGCCAGCTCCGGGGAGATCAGGTTCTTGGTCGCAGTCCCCGTTTATTGCCCTGGTTTTTCTCCTCCTCCTCCTTCTTCGGCGATCTTTCTCTGGAACAAGCCGTTTGATTTCCGGGTAAGTTGTCAGGCTCCTGATGTGGCGTGACGGAGCACCTGAGTCGATCCGGTCGCAGGTGACGCACGCAGCTTCCAGAAGCAGGACTTGCCGGTCGGAGCCGCCATCTGGACTAAATAATGTTTGAAACCCGTTGACGGCAAGAAAAGAGAGCGCGAGTCGCCTTCGTCCGCCGGGAAAGGATGTAGCAGCACGGTTTGGAAAGCTTTCAGGAAGCCGGCCCGAGTTCGGGTAGGTTTCACAGCAACTCAAACGGAGAGGGAACGTCCACCGTGTTCTCCGAGACGTTACTCCGTGAACTCCGTAAACTGCCGGGTCCATTGCTCTGCGCTTTGAGGCGTCGATGACGAGTCGGGAACGAGGCGGATTCTCCACGTTGAGAAGAAAGAGGATCGTTGTTCTTGGGAGCAGAGAGGTCCACGTCGGGGTCGGAGCGGCAGCACGAGATGGTGAGTTTGACAGGAAGCAGAAGACTCAGAGAGGACCTCGCAAAAACCTTGTTAGAGGGGAGGAGAGAGGAGCAGGGGAGGAGAGAGGAGGAGAGGGAAGGAGAGACGGGATAGGAAGAGGAGGAGGAGAGAGGAGAGAGGAGGGGAGAGAGAGAGAGGAGGAGAGGAAAGAGAGAGGAGGAGAGAGGAGGAGAAGGGAGGAGACGAGGAGGGAGAAGAGAAGAGAGGAGGAGAGAGGAGGAGAGGGGAGGAGAGATGTGGAGAGAGGAGGGGAGAGGGAAGAGAGAGAAGAGAGAGGAGAGGGAAGGAGAGAGGAGGCAGTGGGAGGAGAGATGGGGAGAGGGAAGGTGAGAGAGGAGGAGAGAGCAGGAGAGGAGGAGGAGTTGACGGAGGAGAGAGAAGAGAGGAGGGAGAGGAAGGAGAGAGGAGAAGAATAGGAGGAGAGGGAGGCAGAGAGGAGGAGAGAGGAAGAGAGAGGAAGGAGAGGAGGTAGAGAGGAGGGGAGAATGGAGGAGGAGAGGGAGTAGAGAGGAGGAGAGAGGAGGAGAGAGGAGGAGAGAAGGAGGAGAGAGAAGAGAGGAGGAGATGGGAAGAGAGAGGGAGGATAGAGGAGTGGAGAGGAGAGAGAGAGAAGAGAGGAGGGAGAGAGAGAAGAGAGGAGGAGAGGGAAGGAGAGAGGAGGAGAGAGGAGTGAGATGAGAAGAGAGGAGGAGAGGAAGGAGAGCAGGGGAGAGAGGAGGAGAGAGAGAAGAAGAGGAAGGAGAGAGAGAAGAGAGGAGGAAGGAAGGAGAGAGGAGGAGAGAGAGGAGGAGAGAGAGAAGAGAGGAGGAGAGAGAAGAAGAAGGAGGAGAGGAAGGAGAGAGGAGAGAGAGGAGGAGAGAGGAGGAGAGAGAAAGAGAGAGAAGAGAGAGGAGAGGGAAGAGAGAGTAGGGAGACTAGGAGGAGAGAGAAGGGAGGAGAGAGGAAGGAGAAGGAGGAGAGAGAAGAGAGAGAGGCGGAAGGAGAGGGAGGAGAAGGAGGAGAGAGGAGGAGAAGAGGAGGAGAGAGAAGAGAGGAGGAGAGGGAGGAGAGAGGAGGAGAGAGGAGAGAGAGGGAGAGAGGAGGAGAGGAGAAGAGGGAAGGAGAGAGGAGGGAGAGAGAAGAAGGAGGAGAGAGAGAAGAGAGGAGTAGACGGAAGGAGAGAGGAGGCAGGGAGGAGAAGGTGGGAGAGGAGGCCAGGATGAGAAGAAGAGAGGAGAGGGAAGGAGAGAGGAGGAGAGAGGAGGAGAGAGGATGAGACGAGGAAATTGAGAGGAGGGAGAGAGGAGGAGAGAGGAGGAGAGAGAAGAGAGGAGGAGAGGGTAGGAGAGAGGAGGAGAGGGTAGAGAGGAGGAGAGGGAAGGAGAAGGAGGAGAGAGGAGGAGAGAGGAGGAGAGAGGAGGAGAGAGAAGAGAGGAGGAGAGGGAAAGGAGAGAGGAGGAGAGAGGAGGAGGAAGGAGGAGAGAGGAGGAGAGGAGGAGAGGAAGAGAGGAGGAGGGAGAGAAAGAGAGGAGGAGAGAGGAGGAGGAGAGGAGAGAGAGAGGAGAGAGGAGAGAGGAGGAGAAAAGAGAGAGAGAGAGAGAGGAGAGAGGAGAGAGAGGAGGAGAGAGAGGAAGGAGAGAGAGGAGAGAGGAGAGAGAGGAGGAGAGGGAGGGAGAGAGGAGAGAGGAGAGAGGAGGAGAGAGAGGAGAGGAGGAGAGGAGAGAGGAGAGAGAGAGGGAGGAGAGGAGGAAGAAGAGGGAGGAGAGAGGAGAGGAGGAGGAGGAGAGAGGAGGAGAGGAAGAGAGAGAGGAGGAAGAGAGAGGAGAGAGAGAGAGGAGAGAGAGGAGGAGGAGAGAGAAGGAGAGAGGAGAGAGAGGGAGGAGGAGAGGAGGAGAGGAGGAGGAGAAGAGAAGAGAGGAGAGAGAGGAGGAGGAGAGAGAGAAGGAGAGAGAGAGAGAGAGAGAGGGAGAGAGGAGAGAGAGAGGAGAGAGAGAGAGGAGAGGGAGAGGAGAGAGGAGAGAGAGAGGAGGAGAGAGAGAGAGAGGAGGAGAAGAAGGAGGAGAGGAGAGAGAGAGGAGGAGGAGGAGAGAGAGGAGGGGAGAGGGAGGAGGAGAGAGGAGGAGAGAGAGGAGAGAGGAGAGGAGAGAGGAGAGAGAGGAGGAGAGAGGGAGAGGAGAGAGGAGGAGAGGGAGAGGAGAGAGAGGAGGAGAGGGAGGAGAGAGAGAGAGGAGGAGAGAGGAAGAGAGAGGAGGAGAGAGAGAGAGAGAGAGAGAGGGAAGGAGAGAGGAGGAGAGAGGAGAGAGAGGAGGGAGGGAGAGAGGGAGGAGAGAGAAAGAGGAGGAGAGAAGAGAAGGAGAGAGAGGAGGAGGAGAGGAGAGAGAGAGGAGGAGAGAGAGAGGAGAGAGGAGAGGGAAGGAAGAGGAGGAGAGAGGCAGAGAGGAAGAGGGAGGAGAGAGAGGAGAGAGGGAGAGGAGGGGAGGAGAGGAGGAGGAGGAGAGAGGAGGAGGAGAAGAGAGAGGAGGAAAGGAGAAGAGGAAGGAGGAGAGGGAGAGGAGAGGAGAGAGGAGAGAGAGAGGGAGAGAGAGGAAAGAGAGGAGAGAGGAGGAGAAGAAGAGAGGAGGAGAGGGAAGGAGAGAGGAGGAGAAGGAGAGAGGAGGGAGAAGAGGAGGAAGAGGAGGAGAGAGGAGGAGAGGAGAGAGAAAGAGAGCGAGGAGAGAGAGGAGGAAGAGGAGGAGAGAGAGAAGGAAGAGAGAGAGGAGAGAGGAGAGAGAGAGGAGGAGAGAGAGAAGAGAGAGAGAGAGAGAGGAGAGAGAGGAAGAGAGAGAGGAGGAGGAGAAGGAGAGGAGGAGAGAGGAGAGGGAAGGAGGAGAGAAGGAGGAGAGAGGAGAGAGAGGA
>BJKM01001593.1:0-24196 GCA_015082035.1 Chaenogobius annularis | reverse complement strand
GTTTACTTGACATAATGCATGTGTGTTTTTCAGGCCGCTATGAAAAATGGATCAGAAGGATTAGGAGGAACTTCAGCTCTGTGTTACTCAGTTCAAAGACCTAGTGTTGCAGTATGCACATCTCAGCCTCCTCCTCCTCGTGTTGGCATTCGTCTTCCAAGTCAATCTGTGGCTAGCTTAGTACCTGGGATCACAAATATACAACTGCCCACCCCGCCTAGCAGTCATTTGGCTAGCCATAATGAGAGGAATTCTAGCCCACAACAAAACTATTCAGGAGTCAAGAGTGCGAGCTACGCTGCAGGACCAAATTCAGACCTTAAGCTCTGAAGTGCACAGTCTGGGAGTGGCGGTAAAGATGTTGGTTGAGCAGCAGTGTCGTTTGGAACGGGAACAGGTGCAGCACACAAGCATTCAAAAGCAAATCCTCAGCACTCTTCAAACTATGTCCTCCAAAATGGGATGCTGTAGCACAGTTCAACAGCAGCAGAAAACTCACTCACCTGCTGTTCCAAAATCTACCTCTTTTAACCAAGACTCTTTTACATGTAGCCAGGGCACATATGTACAGTGCAGCCAGTCACAACCAAACTTCAACTCCATAGATGCTTTAGAAACAGTTGAGCCCTTCAAACTTCCTGAACTTAGTCCCACCAGCATGAACGGTTTTGCAGCATGTAGCAGCGCCGAGAGCCTTCCACTCATCCTTCACCACTGTACCAGCAGCAAAACACTCAAGCCCACATGTCAGGATTCACACAAAACTATGTGTCTGCTTACAACCAATCAAATAATCAGACATTTTCAGAGAGTAAACTTGCAAATTTTTCAAACAGTTGTGCAGTAAGAAGCTTTCAGGACTGTAATCTTTCCACTGAAGCGGTTTTGTCCATGAATGATTCTGTGCAGGATCAGGTGAATAGTATAAAAGTAGAAGGCCCTTAACAGATCCTTGTTCAAGATGGCAATGAAAAGTTTTAGAGACTGTCAAATAACTGTAGCAACTGTTAAATGTTGATATATATACTTATTTATTTTAAATATAGATCTTATTGTACTGCTGTGAATACTACATGACTGTAATTTTACTATTTAAAAATGTGTGCATCATATGATGGGTTTTGTACTTTTTTGTATTACACAATATGGCAATACAAGCATATTTCTCAATGCAAGTCGACCAATAAATAAAATAATTATCATTTATTTATTGAACATATGAAGACAAAGTGCTATAATTCTAAGTGCTTTACAGAACAGGAAACTACTCATGAAAATCAATACAAACAAACACTTAAGTATTGATTTAAGAGTGTAGAGTAAGTCATTTTTAGTTATTTAAGATAAAACCTTTGTTTGTCCCACAATGGGGAAATTCTAGTGTTGCAACACAGAAATAGAAGTGAAATATAAAAAACTTAGATTCTTAAATCTAGTGTAAATGTAAATTTGCACAAACAAAACTGTCCAACTGTCTCATCTTCGCAGATTTTAGTTGCATAAAAAAACACTGATTTGTGTTTGATTAAAGTGCAGTATCATTTAACTTTCATTTATCATTATATCTATATAATGATATGATAACTAAGGTATTTCCTGAATCAAGAATAGAAGTACAAGCAACATATTGGTTGTGGTCATTGAACTTGTTCATCAGAATCAGAAAGAGTGTATTGCCATTGTCAATGAACAAAATTCACAAACATAGGAACTTGTCTCGGCCTTAAGGTGCAACATTGTGTTGTTATCAGCGAATAGTTGCACACAGCTCATGAGGGGATGGGTTGAGGGTGAAGCCCACAGATGGAGTCAACAGTAAGTCCTCCTCTCTAACCCCAGGGGCAGGGGTGTAGTGAAAGCGCTGGAGAAGGGTAGTGAAGATGAGGAACAACTCCATCTTGGCCAATCCCTCTCCCGGACATGCTCTACGACCTGCAAAACCATTCTTGGTAAGAGTTTATGACGGTTGGAATTTTCCACCAAAATACGTCATTATTATGTTATTTACCTGCAGAAAAGGGCATGAAAGCATCTCTCTTGAAGAATTTACCATCTTTGTCCAGGAAATGAGAAGGGTTGAAAGTGTGAGGGCTTTCCCATTCATTCTCATCATACAGCACAGAAGTCAGGAGGGGAATTACAGCTGTACCCTAGGACAATGATTTTGTCAAAGTTAGAAAGTTTGGGATATTTTGGTCATCATCATCACAGATAACAGACTTTTTTAATGAAGTAGCCTTGAACGGTAACATCTCTGCTGGTTTTGTGCCAAATGGCCATAGGTACAATGTTTGGCAAGTCTCTGTGTCTCATGTATGACCGCATCAGTGTATGGTAGGTTTTTCCTGTCTTCGACACAGATTTGGCGACTTTCTACTTCCCTGTTGAGCTCCTGGTGGCACCTGATCTGGGAACACATCACAATCACAACTGTATGGTTTGAAGGTGCACCATGCTACTTTTCTGGTGGAGGATCCACTACATCCGTGTCTCCTTGGATGTTATTGCTCTGCTTAGAATGTCCAATAGTAGGGCAACTCAAAGAGCAAGGTTTCTTACCTTGAATGTGTGGATATTTAGCCATGAATAGTAATCCCCATCTGACTGTAGCTGCAGTGGTGTCTGTGGCCAGCTGAAAACAAGTTGGTTATGGAGAATATCAGATTTTTTCTCCTGGTACTGAGTATTCCTGTTGTCTAAATCCTAATATTGGAATAAAAAAGTTATTACAACACAGTAATAAAAAAAAAAAAGTTAATAAAAGCAGTATAAATTCTTCAATAAGCATGCATGTTTTACCTCATCTTTTCTCTTTGCATCAAATAACATCAACAAAGCCACGACATAGTTCAGGGTTTAACGTCTCTTTCAAACAGTGACCAAGTTATGAACATCATTGATGGTTTCAGCAGCATTTCTCAAAATCTGCTTCCGGGGTGTTTAATCCAATAAAAAAAAATCATCATGTGGATTAGCTTCTTAAAATGTTATATACCAATAAGACACAAAATCATATATAATATAATAAGTGGTAGAGGTGCACAGACTAATTGACACAACAGAAGAAAGAAACCAAGACAGGTCCACAGCTATATCTGATTAGTTGATTGAGAAATTAACTTACCTGGATTGATGCAGAAACCTGAAAGACGAATGTTCTCATTGGCTCTCGCCACCATGTTTTTTGAAGATTGGATCATCATATTCAAACCTGCTTCCGTACACAATTGCTGAGATTATGTTAGATGTGGCATGGTTTATGGGTCGTGTTGTATCAAATGGTTTTCCTGCATAGATTACACTTTCATCTTTGTTCAATCATGCATAGTCTATCATTATGCGGTAGAAAATAAGTCTCAATACCTTTGTGCTTTTCAAATACTTGAACCAGATACTGGCACTCCTCAATTATTTTATCCTCTGCCAGTCGTTTGCCCATCCCAAAGTCTCTCAAAGTGGTGAGTGCAAACCTTCTCATCTCCTTCCAAGTTTCCCCATTGGCAAAAATAATCCCTTAAATATCAGACACATGTTTTAATCAATTGAAAGAAGTTTGATGGATACAAATGGCCTTGTTCTTAAGCAAAGTAAAGTCCTACCATGACCCTGAGTTACATCCTGAAAGATTGGAGGAATCTCTCGGTCACCAAAATCTTCTGCAAATCCAACCAGAGCCTCTTTGACTGTTTTAAATCCGGCCAATACCACAACTTTGTTTGGTCCAAGGTAGACTGTGAAGATGCTCCATATTTCTTTGACATCTAAGTAGACATACTTTTAATGCAGAATGAAGACTAACACAATATCTGTAACATAAATGTTAAATTTACCTCGTGAAACGTAACAAAGGGTCTCTGTAGATCAAGCTGCAACAGGTTGCCCAGCAGCGGCCAAGGTCTTGGTCCTGGAGGCTCTTTCCTTGATTCCCCAGCTGTGAGGCTGTTGCTTAGTATGTACAGAAGAAGGATGAGAGCTAGAGTCCCCAACAGGACAGTGGGACTAAACAAATCTGTAGAATAATCCATCAGTAGTGATGGGCAATATGTAGTCGAGTTTTGTACTGAGTCAAAGGGGGCGTATCAAATGAAGCCCTGCTGTGAGGCTTGTGTTAGTTGGCTTAAAAAAACACGTGACCTGTAAAAGCTACTTCAATTTTGTAACTGGTTACGAGGTAGGTTCAGTATAGGGTCACTTTCAAATAAAAGCGCACAATGCCTCGCGGTGCGTCCTGGGTGTCAGATAGTGGTAAAGAGAGAATAACAGTTCAGTTTAGTATTTCAGGTTTATTAATCAGGTTCGTATTTCAGATAACACAGGTTTGTATTTCAGGTTTATTACTCAGGTTTGTAATATGTTTTAATATAAAGCGCCATCAGGATTGTATGAACTCTGGATGAGACGGCCAAGCGTTGTTGAAGTAAATTATTTGCCTCGTAACCCGTGGCAATGCCTGGGTCTGGGAAAGCTCAAAATGAATCATTTGTTTGGGTTGGAGATGGTTTGACGTTCAAAAGTTTCTCAATTAAAATAAAGTTGAATTTCCCTTATCCAAACGTTGTGGTCAATCAAATCTTGAAATACTTAAGCAATGTCTGTGTGGCTGACTGTTGATACATCCGTCTCGGGAGCAGGAGAATGAGAACGAGGTCTGATCAGGCCTTGTTGTTGTTGTTGTTGTTGTTGTTGTTGTTGTTGTTGTTGTTGTTGTAGTACCATGTGACACCATCTGTGGTAAAGGAATAAATATGCATCATTGGGTAGATGATTTATATTTTGTGTATTGGTGTTATTTTATCAATAACATTGGTTATTATTTGGTTTGTGACGCTGTATTATCTTACATGCATTACATTTTTTTGACCACAAGATGGCGTCGTGGAGGAAATGAAACATATTTTGAGGCATCGACTCATGTATCGATACAATTGGCTAAAGCCTCAAATGGTTCATGGGGCTTCATTTGGCCGTCACGATCCATCAGCATAGATACTTTCTGCTGCACTTTGAAAACAAATTCAGACTACGCTTGTAAATCCTTTCCACGTCCATGGGAACCTGAATCCTGTCCCTGCAGGTATTAAGATGTATGCCACTCCTACTGTAAATTAACACTTCTTGTTCTCGCATAACCCTTTATGGCCTATTGTCAATGCTCGTAATGTGAAGTAAGAAATACTGAACTCTCGGTGTGCATTTCAAGTTCGATGAATACAGTCAGAACAGAAAAACAGCAGTGAAACCGGTATAACCAGCCAAACAAGTTTGCCAATTAAACTAAACTGGTATTTTGTGTGAAGAGAACCGAAAACAGCCGTAGTCAGGGGCTGTTGGCAAAGAAGTACGTTTCTTGATTCTAATGTGCCCCTCTGGGGAAAAAAAAGAAGGAAGAGGGGGCGAAATGCCACCCCTGATTTGTTTGGGTCATTGAAGATAAAACTAGCCTAGTCCATAGTTTTCATCACGGCCTCGTTCTGTAAAGAAAAAGACAATCAATAAAGCCTATGTGTTTCAGCTTCCTGCAACATTTTGAGGACTTTTTTCAACGTTCATAAAATATGTTGTTATAAAATGTTAATCAGTTAAAAGTTCAAATCAAACTTGGGAACATTTTCAATGGAGATAGAACAGATTTTGCTCTGCTTTGGAATTTTTGAAGAAACATCTCCGTGGAGACAGTTGGCAGATCCTCCACCAGAAAAGTTACAAGTCAAGTTTGTGGAGAAGCCTCTTCGCGGAAAGAGTGTATGATTTTTAAGTATTTTTTTTAGACTTTAGTACAACAAAAACGCCTGTAATTTTAAGTGATTGTTTAAAATTTTGCTGAAATTTTACTCGGTTTAAATACGTTTCCACCCTTTGTCCATGAATGATTCTGTGCAGGATCAGGTGAATAGTATAAAAGTAGAAGGCCCTTAACAGATCCTTGTTCAAGATGGCAATGAAAAGTTTTAGAGACTGTCAAATAACTGTAGCAACTGTGTAAATGTTGATATATATATATATATATATATATATACAACACGTAATATATTACAACACAGTAATAAAACAAAAAAAAGTTAATAAAAGCAGAATAAATTCTTCAATAAGCATGCATGTTTTACCTCATCTTTTCTATTTTGCATCAAATAACAATCAACAAAGCACGACATAGTTCAGGGTTTAACGTCTCTTTCAAACCAGTGACCAAGTTATGAACATCATTGATGGTTTCAGCAGCATTTCTCAAAATCTGTCTTCCGGTGTTTATCCAATAGCACAGCCTGGGCCAAATGTTGTATAGCTGCAAAACAAAAACAAAATTCCATCGCGTGGATTTAGCTTCTTAAAATTTATATACCAATCAGACACAAAATCATATATAATATAATAAGTGGTAGAGGTGCACAGACTAATTGACACAACAGAAGAAAGAAACCAAGACAGGTTCCCACAGCTATATCTTGATACCGTATTTTGCTGGGCTATAACCGCTACTTTTGTCAGATGTTTTGAGCCATGCGGCTATTTAGAGGCTCGCGGCTTTTCTGTGGTTTTTTTCTTTCACCGCTAGGGGCGAACTAACCGGAATTGGAATCAAAACTACAGAAAAGTTTAAGCAAAGAAGCAGATGTTGCTTTTTTATTCAGCTAGCAAATAGAACACGGACGACAAATTACAACTATAAATTATTTTTAAAATTCTTGCCGCATCATTATGGAACCCAAACGAAAAGTTCGTACGAAGCAAGTTTTTAAGCTGAAGGCCATCGATCTTTGCTAGGAAAGCCGCGCGGCTGCACGCAAGCTTAACATCAATGAATGTACGGTGAGACGCTGGAGGGGACGGAGGGGACAGCGGGACAAGCTCATGCGATGCCAAAAGTCAAGGAAAGAGTTCTGCGGCCTATACAAAAAGGTGCGGCCTATGTATTGTTTTATTATCGTTTTTTTTTTTAAATAGAGCAAATGCGGCTTATATAGGGGAGCGGCTAAAAGTCCGGAAAATACGGTAGTTGATTGAGAATTAACTTACCTGGATTGATGCAGAACCTGAAAGACGAATGTTCTCATTGGCTCTCGCCACCATGTTTTTGAAGATTGGATCATCATATTCAAACCTGCTTCCGTACACAATTGCTGAGATTATGTTAGATGTGGTCATGGTTTATGGGTCGTGTTGTATCAAATGGTTTTCCTGCATAGATTACACTTTCATCTTGTGTTTCATCATGCATAGTCTATCATTATGCGGTAGTAGAAATAAATCTCAATACCTTTGTGCTTTTCAAATACTTGAACCAGATACTGGCACTCCTCAATTATTTTATCCTCTGCCAGTCGTTTTGCCCATCCCAAAGTCTCTCAAAGTGGTGAGTTGCAAACCTTCTCATCTCCTTCCAAGTTTCCCCATTGGCAAAAATAATCCCTTAAATATCAGACACATGTTTAATCAATTGAAAGAAATTTGATGGATACAAATGGCCTTGTTCTTAAGCAAAGTAAAGTCCTACCATGACCCTGAGTTACATCCTGAAAGATTGGGGGAATCTCTCGGTCACCAAAATCTTCTGCAAATCCAACCAGAGCCTCTTTGACTGTTTTAAATCCGGCCAATACCACAACTTTGTTTGGTCCAAGGTAGACTGTGAAGATGCTCCCATATTTCTTTGACATCAAGTAGACTACTGACATACTTTTAATGCAGAATGAAGACTAACACAATATCTGTAACATAAATGTTAAATTTACCTTGTGAAACATAACAAAGGGTCTCTGTAGATCAAGCTGCAACAGGTTGCCCAGCAACGGCCAAGGCCTTGGTCCTGGAGGCTCTTTCCTTGATTCCCCAGCTGTGAGGCTGTTGCTTAGTATGTACAGAAGAAGGATGAGAGCTAGAGTCCCCAACAGGACAGTGGGACTAGACAAATCCATAGAATAATCCATCAAAATAGATACTTTCTGCTGCACTTTGAAAACAAATTCAGACTAACTATGTAAAACCTTTCCATGCCCTTAGCCTGGGGACCTGAATACTGTCCCTGCAGGTATTAAGAAGCTGTATGCTCATCCTACCGTAACTAAACAGCGCATGAACTTAGTTTCATGTTTGACTTTGGACATTTGCCTCAGCAATTGCAGCTGTAGCTTCCTCTGAGTGTGCCCCGCACAGTAGCACGGTGTGCGGAGCTGCACTCTGAAGTGCCGCTTGGTACGTCTTTAAATTGGATCAATGTCAATCATTGGATGCAAGAAGAGAACAGCACTGCATTTTGTCTGTTTATAAGACTCTTGTTGTCATTTTGCCGAAATATTTATCAAGTTTGTTACACCTCAGGACAAGTTGTCACCGCTTGACGTCTCAAGACATTTTAGTCTAACAGACCCATTGTGTCAACACAGAGACAGGAAAAAAGACTCCCCAACTTTGCTTCCTTCCTGTAAAACAAAACACAGAGACTTTTTAAATTAAATAATTTTATGCCTTTTAATGATTTTAAAGCACTGGTCAAGGCAGTGCAGGTGCACTTTATATAATTTTATCTCATATATTATGTATAAATGTGTTTTTATGTATTGGTTAATTTTATTGGATGTTTTACTTGTGTTTTATTATCTTGTGTTTGTCTGTTGTTTATAGTTATGCTGCAGTGAAAAAAAAATTATCTTGAAAAACACATTTATGGAAAAAAAAACCAAGACTAAGCGTAAATAAAAGTTTTTAATCCTAGTCGCCAATCCTGGTCCTTTTGGTTTCTCAAGTTAACCCTTTATAGATTGTTTATGAATTTATATCTTTAAAAATCTGAATTTCTTTCAATAGGTTATTCTTCAGGTATCATGCCTTTTGGATTTCAATGTAACCCTTCCCCCCATCGTCTGACATCCATCACCACATAGACTTCTTCTGCCACCTCGGCACTGTCTGAGCAGACACTTCCTCCAGCTCCTCTAGGGGGATCTCAAGGCGTTCACAGGCCAGCCGAGAGACATAGTCCCTTCCCAGTGGGGCATCCAGGAGGCATCCGGAACAGATGCCCAAGTCACCTCAGCTGACGCCGCTCGACGTGGAGGAGCAGCAGCTCTACTCTGAGCTCTACTTGTGTGACTGAGCTCCTCACCCTATCTCTAAGGGAACTATGCAAAGGAACCAAATTTTGACCGCTTGTATTTGCAATCCTGTCCTTTCAGTCACTACCCAAAGCTCATGACCATAGGTGAGGGCAGGAACGTAGACTGACTGGTAAATCAAGAGCTTTCCCTTTCAACTCAGCTCCTTCTTCACCACAACAGTCCGATACAGTGACCGCATCACAGCAGACGCTGCACCGATCCGCTGTCAATCTCATCCTTCCCTCACTCGTGAACAAGACCCGAGATAGTTGAAATCCTCCACTTGGGGGTAAGGACCCCCACCTACACCCCTTCATAGCATCTGTCACTTTGTAATTCATGTAAATTTTACTTCACCTGTTTGTACAGCTGGTTTTGCACTGTTCGGCGTTTTCACACATAAAGAGAAGAGAACCACACCCCCATCATCCCAAGTCCCCAGTGGGTCTAACTGATTATAACATTCAAACATTTAAATATTTAATCATGCAAGGAATGTAAATGTTTTCTTTTTTTTCACTCAGTTATTCAGAAAATCAGGTACTACTTACCAATTATTAATTGTATTTGTGTTTGTATTTCTCATTTGCACCAAAACGGTATGTCCAAGTCAGAAAATGAATTAAACCAATAAAGATAATGTTTTAACGAAAAGGTTCATGATTTCACTGGAATGTAAAAAGTCCCAAAAGGATGGTACCAGTCCCAAGTTGTACAAACGCACATCTAATGAGGATTGGAACAACAGACTGTAAGAACTGAGAAAGATACCTACAGTTCTGTTCTGTATATAAACCCATAAATATTGGGACACTGACAAAATTCTATACTTTTTTGCTTCATACACCACCACAATGGATTTTAAATTAAACATTTTTACATCCAAATGAGGTGAAAGATGTAGGAATTACAACAGTTTGTACAGCCTGCCACTTTTTAAGGGACCAAAAGTAATCGGAAAAAATGGCTGCTTAGCCGTTCCATGGCCAGGTGTGTGTTATTCGTTCATAATCCTATTTACAAGGAGCAGATAATCAGTGTTGAGGTTAGAAAAACAAGGTACCTTCATGCTGACTCACTTCTGAAACTAATGCTCGCACATGCTGACTCGCGTCTGGAACTAATGCTCACACATGAAATCATAAAAAAGAGTGAGAGTTACCCCACTTCGAAGGGTTATTTGTCTCATTTGCAAATTTAGCCATTTTATTTTTTGATTTTTCAAAATGATAAACAAGACAGAACACAGAAGAACAGAACATGACCAGAGAGAGGGGACAAAAAACCAGAACAAGCAGACATCCAACAATAGTTATAAATTTTTTTTAAATTGAAGACAAAACATCATAGCACACCAAAGCCAAAGCAAACATCCCATCTAGTCCACAGTCTGGCAAATTCGTCCATTTTCAAATTAAGTCCAAATGTAACCTTTTCCATTTGTCATGGTCCAGCATAATCTCAGTCAATTCCTAGATTGTCGGTGCATTTTGTGTCATCCATTTTTTTGTGAAGGCTTTTTTTGCTGCTGCCTGGAGGATGCTCCAGATATAACTGCCCATTGTGTCCATGGCAGGAGTCCTGATGCCCGAATACATAGTTCTGAAATCCATTGGGACGGTGATGTCATAAATTGTCTGTAAACCTTTGATGATCTCAGTCCAATACTATTTACCCCCTGACTGCCACATCCTCTCCAACATCCTCCCTGTGAGTAATGGGCACTTTGACATCAGGTTATAACAAAGCGAGACACATTTTCCCCTCCAAACATGTGATTTTGTGGTTTTCCAGTGAGATGTATACTTTCCCACTCTTCATCATCCAGAGCAAAGTGACCCTCTCTTTCCCATTTACCATTAATGTAATCAGTAGAGGGACTGCCCAAATTGTTGTCGTCATTCCTTTTGATTTCTTGGTTATAATAACTTCTTATTTGTAAATACCTATAAAAGTCTGGTTTGTCCAAGCCAAAGGATTCTTTCAACTCATCAAATCTTTTCAGATGATTCTCCTTTACAATCTGGTAAAAGACCTTTATAGTTTTTGTTGTCTAGACTTTAAATCTTGAGTCCGAGCGTCATTTGCCAGTAAGGCCTGTACAGGAACTCCCGCACAACAGCAATCTCAAGATTGCAAATTGAGCCATTTTCTATTCACCTGAAGACTGAGGCTGGGCTGAAAATCTTGGCAGATAATCTAAAAAGAAGATAAGGTGGCTGTATGTTTGGATGCTACAGGTAAAAAAAATTAAACAAGGCAAACTCATTTTGTACTATGCATTGGTTTTTACCAATCTGGTTTTACAAATTTTACCAATTCGCTATCCAACAACAAACTGGCTCATGGAGTTTCAAAGACGTCTTTCATTCATCACCAAAACTAAAATAAGCCAAATTGAAACAGATTTCAGTTGGGCACAAATTAATGGTGTGTTGCTTGCCTTCAGCAAAGAAAACCTAAACAGCTACCTTCAAAGAGCACATTCAATTGTCCACCATTCCAGAAACACTTCATTCACTGTAGTCCATCTTTGTGCTGCCCATATAATTAAAGCTGTTAGCCAGGCCCTTGGCTCAAAAACAAAAGACAGGGCTATGAAGGAGTTTGTCCTATACTGTTTTGCTGCTCTCCAAAACACCAAAAGCCTGGAAAGAGTACTCAGTATTTTAAGCACGTGTGTTATCTGCATTTCTGAAGCAGAGAACAACAGGGTCAAATGAAGTCAAAGGGTCTTGGACGGTTACATCAGACAACATAAAATGGAAGCGAAACTCGAGAGTTGAAGCGTTTGCCTTTCAAAGGGGACAGGCTCTGTATGATGTACTCTCCTAGAAAAAAACAGGCGATTTTTGCCTAGGTGTGGTGAAGGTGCCCCTCAAACGATACATGGGACTATTCCCATGTAAAGGGAATAAAGTGGCATATTACTGAGGGACCTAAAAAGGTATACTGGCCCCAATGCATTCTATAAAGAAAACTACATTTGAGACCAGCTGAGTTCATTCGGGTATTGTTCATGTAACTACAGAGGCAGTATGTTGAGCACGTCAATGAGAACAATTTACCATTGGAAATTCTATACAAATCCAACAGAGAGGTTAGGTCAAAAGAGGCGTGGAACAAGAGAAACCGACCATCTACAACCTCATAATCAAACACTGCCAAGGCCAAAGAAATTAAAGAAGAGCTACACAAAGATGTAGAGAAAAGGGTAACGTTTACACCTTTAAAAATACATTTGTTTTATGTTATAGTGGCAGTTAATTTGTATGTATAATGTATACTATCCAGTGCAGGATTAAAATCCTAGGAGTTGTTTACTCATCT
Source organism: Chaenogobius annularis (assembly GCA_015082035.1). Taxonomy (NCBI): domain Eukaryota; kingdom Metazoa; phylum Chordata; class Actinopteri; order Gobiiformes; family Gobiidae; genus Chaenogobius; species Chaenogobius annularis. Next base: position 11,774 of record BJKM01001593.1, on the reverse strand, counting down.
GTCACTTTGATTTCAATATTCTGAAATCCCATGAATGGCTAGATGGAGAGTTACAAGCAAGCAGTTCTAAAAAAAAAATGTTTTTTTAAATGCCTTAATTAATTCAATAAATAACTTTTACCTTTCAGGTGATTGACAGGATTATTCATCAACACATTTTATTTGATGGACCACTATACAGCTGGGGTCATGCTGTATAAGGAGCAAAGCCAGGTGGAAAGACATCTGTTATCAACTGTGTTTTTTTCTTACGTTACACACTGCCCCTGTAGATACAGACCGAGTAACCGAGAGTGGGCTAAGAGAGAGAGAGAGAGAGGAATTCATTGCATTTTTTAACAGACCATTGTTGTGTCTTTCAAAAATAGTTGACATTTACACCTCGTGCTATTTTCAAAAACAAAGGTAAAAAATTACCCCTCCCACAAAATTCTCCTCATCCCTGTTCATCGAGTAAAGCCCAAACGCCACCCTGAGCCAAGCCTGGACCATCCTCACGAACAGAATCGTCACACTGAACCAGCTCTGAGAGAGAAAGAGGAGGGAGAGATGGAAGGGATTGAGAGAGAGAAAGAGAGGGGAGAGAGGAAGAGAGAGGGGGGTAGGGAAAAAGAGAGGAAGAACGAGAGAGAGAAGAATTTAAACATATTATAAATGTTATGAATGTGTTTTTTATTTGCAGGTAAAACTTGCCAAGTATGAAGCCATCCTTTCACCTGTGCTTGTTAATAACAATCATTGGAACCTACTGGTTTGCTTTACTTTACTGCACAATAAAACAACAAAATAATGCCTTGTTCGCTCAGTTCATTAATGCGGGCAACGGTACAGTATTTGAGGGACCCCTCCAAAAACGCTGCGGAGATGGAGTCTTCAAGACAGGCAACAGAGAAACTGAAGTAAGTACATAAAATAATTGATATTACAGGGAAAATGTTAAACTTTAACTAAAATAGGTGTAACCTCAAAGCCAAGTGTAAACAGTGAGAGAGGAAGCACCTAGATGTCCTCCATGATGTGAATACCAGCCAAAATACAGCCGCTGGTAAGCCCCAAGCACCAGAGGCAAGAACCTGTCTAGTCAGTTCTGTGTCAGAGACTCTGTACATCAACCGGCCGGCAAGTAGCCACCAAGTTCTACTCAAGCTCAGTCGAGTCATCCTCCAGAACGGTAACCAGGTACTTGAAACCTGCGCCATACTGGATGATGGGTCAGAGCGCACCATACGTCTGAATGAGGCTGATCTTCAGCTGGGTCCCGTGGGCAGGCAGAAGACGTCTGCACTATCCATGGAGCTATTGCATCCTTCACACGGACTCCTATTTCAGAGCCAGGCAAGTGCTACAAGATAAACAAAGCTTTGACTGCCAGAGAACTGAACCTCACCTGACACACTTATCCCATCCAAGCTCTGCAGGAGAAGTATTGCCACCTTAGAGACATTCCACTGCCTACTATCAAGGATGCCCAGCCGCTGCTGCTGATTGTGTTGGATTATACACATTTGATAACTCCAGTGGAGTCTGTACGAGACGGTCCAACTTGCGGACTTGCAGCACACCAGACTTGGATGGACTCTCCAAGGCCCTAAAAGCCTCTAATAACATAAATTGTCCCCACAGCAGTGCCTTCTCACCGCTTACTTATATCCAAAGGTACACTGAACCAGAAGAAGATGCATGTCTATCAGTAGAGCGCTGCTTTTACGTTGATAACTCTCTTCACATAGCGATTTAAGCTTCTCAACCACTACGGCTGCAACGATTACTCTAGTAAATCGAGTAATTCGATTACAAAACAGCCTATGATTTTTTTGCCTCGATGATTTGTTTAATTAACATATATTAGTTTTTTTCTTAAACTCGTTTCCATCATGGCGTGTTGGTTACCTGGTTATGGGAGCGCTGTCTGTGGTCTGTGTCTGTGGCGTTCACACGTTGGAATAGAAAACCATGGCATGCACTGGCCATCCTAGCTCTGCTATCTGCTATAAAAATTAATCAACCTTAACAAGTGCAAAATATGTAGCAAACTGACACCAATGAAATATTTTCAGACTATAAAACATGTAACGGTGATCTGGGACTCAAAGGCTAAACCAAAAGGCATATTTGCGGGGCATCTTAACATTTGAAGTGTTCGGTCAAAGCTTAATGAAGTTCACAATCTATTGAGCAAATTAAACATTGACTTTTTTGCCATGAGCCAAACTTGGCAAAACAGTAACATCCCTTCAAACATGATCGATGTTCCTGGTTATACATGTTACAGGAAAGATTGTCCAAATGGAAAAGGAGGAAGGGTTCTGATTTATATCAGGGAGCGTTTTAAATGTTCTGTCATTGAATTGGAGACTTTTGGGATTGATTGTCTTGCCTTGAATGTTGTGCTGTCATCTAAAATGAAATTTAACTTATTAGTTTTATATAATCCGCTCCTTCTCATGGTGCATCTTTTATTGTGATTTTTATCAAAGGCTGAAACAATTTGAATGGGTGATTTTATAAATTGGATGGACTTAAGTAAAAAAGATAAATTAAAACCAGTAGTGCCTAAACATAAAATGACTAATTTTTTTAAAAATCTAACAAGAATTACAAGGACTAGTCAAACGTTAATAGAATAATTATAATCTTCACAAACAAGCCTGAATGAGTCATTAAAATGTATAACTTTGTAACAGGTTTGTTGGACAAATTAATATGACATTGACAGTCAGAAAATTAACCAAGATACAGCTACAGGGTGTTTTCTCTGTTTCAAATGCTAAAAATTAGCAAACGATAATTCCAAAGCAGAACTTCGAAAATGAGTTGAAAAACATAAAATGGGATGATGTCATACAAATGGAAAATGTAAATCAGTGCTGTGATCTTTTAACTGAAACCTTAAAAAGCACTATTCAGAAATGTACTTGTGTTGTAAAAAACAAAAGGAACAAATGAGTCCACCGTGGATAAAATATACTTAAAAACTAAACTAAAAACAGATACACTGGAATAAAGTTGTTGGTGAAATGAGAAAGTCATTTGGAAACAAACTGACAAATTAACTGATCACTCATCCAATTCAGGGAAATGTATGATTAACCCTTGTATTATGTTGCGGGTCAATTTGACCCATTTCAGTTTTTGTACTGGTTATCCTTTTTTTTTCTTCCTGAAATTTTGTGACTTTTTCTCATCTTGGGTCATGAACTTGTGTGTAAAATCTGGACTGTTTGATGTGTAGTACAATGTCTGTGCAGACTTTGTATACAAAGATGATGTTGCGGGTCATTTTGACCCAGACTCTTTAATGTGGGTAAATAGCTGTTCAGATCAAAAATTAACAACCAAAAATGAGCTCCAGAAGGTTTACAGTTGAAGAAACTTTGGCACATATATAGAACTTGGATAGTGATATAGGAGGAGAATTCAAGACAGAGGATCTTTCAGAGACCGAGGACAATGTTATTGATGACCCAGATTGTCAATTTTCCTCCGATGAAGAGTATTCAGAGGATGAGTCTGCTGTTATCTCTCCATCAGCTGAAAACCAAGAAATACACCAATCATCATCCACAGAGAATACATGGACATCTAAAGATGGTAAGATAAAATGGTCAACATCACCACACCAAAGTCGAGGTAGACTGTCATCTGTCAATGTCATCAAAATGACTCCCGGTCCTACAAGATTTTCTGTCACACGAGTTCATGATATTCAATCAGCATTTCAGCTCTTTGTATCTCCACCAATAGAGAAGATTATACTGGACATGACTGTCCATGACTGGACAAGAGAAATGGAAGCCACTGAATCAGGCTGACTTGCATGCTTACATTGGAATTCTGGTATTAGCTGGAGTGCACAGGTCAAAAGGAGAAGCAACAGAAAGTCTGGAACGAAATGGAAGGCCAATCTTTCGAGCCACAATGTCTCTAGAGACTTTCCACACGATATCTTGTGTGATCCGATTTGACAACCGCGACTCCAGAGCTGGTCGACGTGAAAAAGCCGCTATCAGAGATGTATGGAATAAATGGGTCAAAATTCGGCCTTTGTTGTACAATCAATGTTACTGTTGATGAGCGCCTTGTTCCATTCAAGGGACGCTGTCCTTTCAAGCCCGCTAAGTATGACATCTTAGTATGGCATGGAATATGCAAGTATACACAGGAAAGCTACCTGAGAAGAAATCAGGGATGCGTGTCGTGCTGGAGATGAGTGAAGGGCTGCAAGGTCACAACATCACATGTCACGACTTCTTTACATCCTACCGCCTTAGAGAAGAACTTCAGAAGAGAAATCTGACTATGTTGGGAACAGTCAGAAGAAACAAGCCAGAACTTCCCAAAGAAATTCTGAAGGTGCAGGGCAGACCTCTGCATTGCTCAATATCTGCTTTCAGCAACAGTTGTTTCATACTGCCCAAAGACAAACAAGAATGTTCTTGTAATGAGCACAATGCACACTGATGCATCTCTGAGCAATAAGAGAAGACATGAAGCCACAGATGATCATGGATCTACAATCTGGGCAAAGTCACAGCAACATACAGCTGCCAGCTCAAGACTGCCCGTTGGGCCTTGGTGATTTCCTCAACATTGTTCTTAATATAGTGTTGAAATTAAAAAAAAAGTCATTGTATGTCTCTTTTCTAAATGTTCATATAATCTCAAGTTAAAGATGTTGTTGGTTTAACCTGTTTTTTTACTGTTTTGCCTGGCTTTACACAGTATGGGTCAAAATGACCCGCAACATAATCAATGTAATTTTTTTTCAACATAATACAAGGGTTAAACTGAACATAAACTAATGGTTAGTGATGATTCTTTAAAAACTGCAAATAAGTTTAACTCATATTTGATTAATTCAATTGAACAACTTGCAGCTAATTTTATTCCAATCCCAATGCCATGCAATGATGTTGAAGATTTATCCTCATCTTTTCACATCCCACTGGCTGATCAAAATAAGATTCATGAAATTGACCATCTAAACAGTTCAAAAGCCAAAGATATTTTTGACTTGAACACCTCTTTAATAGAAAAACACAGTACAACCTTACTTAAATCATTATCACATCTAGTAAACCTATCAATCAAAAATTTAGATTTTCAAGTGAAGTTTTAAAACGGCCAATTTTTAAGTCTGGGGCAGCAGATAAGGCATGCCATTATCGACCAATCTCAATTGTGCCTGTTTTTTTGAAGGTACTTGAGAAGTTGGTGGCTGGACAACTGTTGAAATATTTGGAAGAAAAAAAAGTCTGCAAAGACACGAGCTGCCAAATGTATGCCGATGACACAGTTATTTATGTAGTAGCCGACACCCCTAAACAGGCTTCAGAACTGTTAAAGAGACAGTTCGTTGACATATCAAAGTGGCTCCATGACAACTGTTTAACTTTTTACTATACAAAACTTTGTCAATGTGTTTCTCTCTGAAGAAAAAAACATTAAATGAACTTAAGGTCCAAATTGATCAACATGAGATAAAGGAGGTGAAAGAATTCGAGTATCTGGGTGTTGTTTTAGATTCTAAACTCAAATTAGATACTCATATTAAGAAAATGACTCTCTGGTCCTGTTCTATGTCTGTTATGTGTTTTATGTTTTAATCTTTGAAGAAAAAGAAAAAAGATTGTCTTCTTCACTTAAACTTCCAGGAGGTAAACTCGAAAGTGCTGTGATTTCTTGAAAGAACTTCTTCTTCAATTAAACGCTTAGAATTAGCAAGAAGGCTGCCGTATCTTCTCAAGCATTTAGACATTTCATATTTAACAAGCTCCCAATTAGAACCATATACATTTTCCCTTTGGGCTTTATCCCAGTCAATTTTAATTAACTTTTTTGTGATTTAATTTTGAACAATTCATTTTCCAATGACCAAAACTTCTTTGTTCACTGTCATCGTGAAATAATTTGTGCTCAGTCAATGGACAGTCAATGGTGTTGTTAAAATATTTCTTTTGCAAAAGATTTTAAAATTAGCCAAAAGTCTATTCAAGACCTTCTGGACCCAGCCTTATTGCTCCATGTATTCTCCTTTCTATGAGGAAATTTGTCTCTCCATACATCAAATATATCAAATTTGTGCATTAAACTTTTCAAATTAAAATTATGATTTTGGGGGGTGACTATCTATCAATACTTGAGTCCATTACAACATTAAAATCTCCCCCAAATAGTACACTCGCGTTTGGAAATTTGGATGTCCATAATGTCACTCACTCATCTAAAGTATCTTATTGTTATCAAGATTAGAATTTAATCCATATATGTTCACTAATATACATATGCAATCATCAGGCTTAATAATTAGGATACCACAGTGATCATAAGGATCACAGTCAGAGCAAAGGATATTACCTTTGAAGTTATTTTTCAAGCAACATATCCCAGCAGAATATTCTGTACAATGTGAGAATCAAAGATCATTCCCCCCCCCTGAGCTTTTCAGACATGTACATCTTTGGCAAGTGAATGAGATTCCTGAAAGAAAACAAAATCAGTGTTTTGTTGTCTGGCAAATAGCCAATAACCCCCTGGCATTTAAAGATAAGTATAGATAAAAGAAATATAACCTTTTTTAACACAAGGTCGGAAGCAATGCAGCCACGCCTGTCAGCCGAGCATGAGCAGTTTGTTTTTACATTTCGCTCTATGGGAATAATGATTTAAGCTTTAAATGTTTCATTAAATTATTTGTTGATTATACAATTAATCCGTTCATTGTACTTAAAAAAAGAAAAGAAAAAAAGAAGCATATTCAACAAGGATTTTTTTGGCCCATAGGCTTTATTGACCAGGAAAGCTCAGTGTGAAATGAGGGTGAGAGAGAAGGAAGGACATGCAGTAAATTGTCAGAGAGATTGGAACTCACAACACTGCGGCCGTCTGTATGTGGAGCATGGCATAACCACTTAACCACTCAACCACCGGGCAGCACTAATTCTTTGTACATTTGATTAATTAATTGTACAATTTGAATGAATTAATGACTTATATGATAATAATTGTGCTTTTAATCATTTCATTTTGGCACACAAACTCCTCCATATAAGAGCAATGCCTGCAGTCAGCTTCATCTTGTTCCCCCTACTACATAGAATATTTCAAATTCAATGTTAACCGAAAAAATACATTAATTATTGCATTTAATTATTTAATCAGAGAGCGCAGAGACAAACGGTGATGCTGGAATAGGCATATAGGAATAGGCTTCTGGGTAAAAGGGGTGTAATTAGGAGGCGTGGCTAGCTGGAGAGTGTTGAGGTTGAGGCGTGGATCTGCTGCGTTCCACTCATCCCTTCACCACTGTACCGGCAGCAAAACACTCCAGCCCACATGTCAGGATTCACACAAAACTGTGTCCGCTTACAACCAATCAAATAATGAGATATTTGCAGAGAATAAACTGGCACATTTTTCAAACAGCTGTGCAGTAAGAAGCTTTCAGGACTGTAATCTTTCCACTGAAGCGGTTTTGTCCATGAATGATTCTGTGCAGGATCAGGTGAATAGTATAAAAGTAGAAGGCCCTTAACAGATCCTTGATAGAAGGCCCTTAACAGATCCTTGTTCAAAATGGCAATGAAAAGTTTTAGAGACTGTCAAATAACTGTAGCAACTGTTAAATATATATATATATATATATATATATATATATACTTATTTATTTTTATTATAGATCTTATTGTACTGCTGTGAATACTACATGACTGTAATTTTACTACTATTTAAAAATGTGTGCATCATAATATGGGTTTTGTACTTTTTTGTATTACACATTATGGCAATACAAAGGTCCATTAGCATTTTTGTGAATGCAAGTCGATCAATAAGTAAAATAATGGAATCAATTATCCATGACATCTTTTATCATTTATCAATGTGCTGAACATATATATATGTAAGTTGGATGTGAAATGTGTTCTACAGAGCTCATGAAGACAAAGTGCTATAACAGGACAGAAAAATATTAATGAAAATCAGAATACAAACAAACATTTAAGTAATGAGTTTAGAGAGCAGATTAAGTCCTTTCAGTTATTTGCACAAACAGAACTGTTTTGAGCCTAGATTTGAACATTGTCCGACCATTCTCATCTTCACAAAGACTGTTCCAGATTTTAGTTGCATAAAACAAACACTGATTTGTGTTTGCTTAAAGTGCAGAACTTTCATTAATCAGGTTAAAGATATAACTTAGGTAGTTCCTGAATCAAGAATAGAAGTACAAGCAACATATTGGTTGTGGTCATTGAACTTGTTCATTGTGTTGTTATCAGCGAATAGTTGCACACAGCTCATGAGGGGATGGGTTGAGGGTGAAGCCCACAGATGGAGTCAACAGTAAGTCCTCCTCTCTAACCCCAGGGGCAGGGGTGTAGTGAAAGCGCTGGAGAAGGGTAGTGAAGATGAGGAACAACTCCATCTTGGCCAATCCCTCTCCCGGACATGCTCTACGACCTGCAAAACCATTCTTGGTAAGAGTTTATGACGGTTGGAATTTTCCACCAAAATAACGTCATTATTATGTTATTTACCTGCAGAAAAGGGCATGAAAGCATCTCTCTTGAAGAATTTACCATCTTTGTCCAGGAAATGAGAAGGGTTGAAAGTGTGAGGGCTTTCCCATTCATTCTCATCATACAGCACAGAAGTCAGGAGGGGAATTACAGCTGTACCCTAGGGACAATGATTTTGTCAAGTTAGAAAGTTTGGGATATTTTTGGTCATCATCATCACAGATAACAGACTTTTTTAATGAAGTAGCCTTGAACGGTAACATCTCTGCTGGTTTTGTGCCAAATGGCCATAGGTACAATGTTGGCAAGTCTCTGTGTCTCATGTATGACCGCATCAGTGTATGGTAGGTTTTTCCTGTCTTCGACACAGATTTGGCGACTTCCTACTTCCCTGTTGAGCTCCTGGTGGACCTGATCTGGGAACACATCACAATCACAACTGTATGGTTTGAAGGTGCACCATGCTACTTTTCTGGTGGAGGATCCACTACATCCGTGTCTCCTTGGATGTTATTGCTCTGCTTAGAATGTCCAATAGTAGGGCAACTCAAAGAGCAAGGTTCTTACCTTGAATGTGTGGATATTTAGCCATGAATAGTAATCCCCATCTGACTGTAGCTGCAGTGGTGTCTGTGCCAGCTGAAAACAAGTTGGTTATGGAGAATATCAGATTTTTCTCCTGGTACTGAGTATTCCTGTTGTCTAAATCCTAATATTGGAATAAAAAAGTTATTACAACACCAGTAATAAAACAAAAAAAAAGTTAATAAAAAGCAGTATAAATTCTTCAATAAGCATGCATGTTTTACCTCATCTTTTCTATTTTGCATCAAAATAACAATCAACAAAGCCACGACATAGTTCAGGGTTTAACGTCTCTTTCAAACCAGTGACCAAGTTATGAACATCATTGATGGTTTCAGCAGCATTTCTCAAAATCTGCTTCCGGGTGTTTATCCAATAGCAAAGCCTGGGCCAAATGTTGTATAGCTGCAATACAAGAAAAAAAATCATCGCGTGGATTAGCTTCTTAAAATGTTATATACCAATCAGACACAAAATCATATATAATATAATAAGTGGTAGAGGTGCACAGACTAATTGACACAACAGAAGAAAGAAACCAAGACAGGTCCCACAGCTATATCTGATTAGTTGATTGAGAATTAACTTACCTGGATTGATGCAGAACCTGAAAGACGAATGTTCTCATTGGCTCTCGCCACCATGTTTTTGAAGATTGGATCATCATATTCAAACCTGCTTCCGTACACAATTGCTGAGATTATGTTGAAAGTGGCATGGTTTATGGGTCGTGTTGTATCAAATGGTTTTCCTGCATAGATTACACATTCAGCTTGTGTTCATCATGCATAGTCTATCATTATGCGGTAGAAATAAATCTCAATACCTTTGTGCTTTTCAAATACTTGAACCAGATACTGGCACTCCTCAATTATTTTATCCTCTGCCAGTCGTTTGCCCATCCCAAAGTCTCTCAAAGTGGTGAGTGCAAACCTTCTCATCTCCTTCCAAGTTTCCCCATTGGCAAAAATAATCCCTTAAATATCAGACACATGTTTAATCAATTGAAAGAAATTTGATGGATACAAATGGCCTTGTTCTTAAGCAAAGTAAAGTCCTACCATGACCCTGAGTTACATCCTGAAAGATTGGAGGAATCTCTCGGTCACCAAAATCTTCTGCAAATCCAACCAGAGCCTCTTTGACTGTTTTTAAATCCGGCCAATACCACAACTTTGTTTGGTCCAAGGTAGACTGTGAAGATGCTCCCATATTTCTTTGACATCTAAGTAGACATACTTTTAATGCAGAATGAAGACTAACACAATATCTGTAACATAAATGTTAAATTTACCTTGTGAAACATAACAAAGGGTCTCTGTAGATCAAGCTGCAACAGGTTGCCCAGCAGCGGCCACGGTCTTGGTCCTGGAGGCTCTTTCCTTGATTCCCCAGCTGTGAGGCTGTTGCTTAGTATGTACAGAAGAAGGATGAGAGCTAGAGTCCCCAACAGGACAGTGGGACTAAACAAATCTGTAGAATAATCCATCAGAAGGTGGACCTAATAATAGGTTATTAGAAGCTGTCTGCTAGTCTACTTTAATATACTGCTACTCTTTTATACTGCTACTGTAATAAACAAAGTCACATTGGACTTTGGACATAGGCGGGAAAATCACGGGGACACAGGGGAACACGGGGACACGACACATGTGCGCTCCTGTCAAGCTTTAGTGGTCAGTGCACTCCATGTTCTCTGGTCCCGGTCTGTCTCTAAACTAACGGGCAGTGAGCGGAGGACTTTGTGTGAGCAGGGAAATTAACTCTGTGTGTTTCAAAACTCTGAACCAAACTCATACTGTGGGATGAGCATGACAGCGTTTATAATTCTTGACTAAAGTAACTCAATTTACCTTGCATTTAAATCGGGCCAACTTAACCATTTAAATTGCATTTTTGTATTTAAAAAGATATATTATAAAGAAAAAAAATATATTATAATGTTTAAAATAATACTAGGGCCTATTTTTAATTGCATATTATAGTAGTAAGAATAACAATTATTACGATTATTACTGATAATAATAATAATAATAATAATAATAATAATAATAATAATAATAATAATAATAATAATAATAATAATAATAATAATAATACTACAAGGCTTACCACTATTAAAAATGATAATAATTCATAAATTACCGCCCCTGAAAGTGTTTATTGGCATTCACCGACCCCCCCTACATCCTACATCAATCTCAGAATTTTGACCCTGACGGTGGACATTCACCTCCACAATTACAGTAGTAGCTTCTTCTGAGTGTTCTTTTTGGTTTCTTAATTTAACCCTTTTAAAATTTTTAAAGAATATTTTTCTTTAAAAATCAAAGATTTCTTTTGATAGCTTCTAAGTCAGGGGTCTTAGAAAGTCAAATCCAGGTTATTATAGCAGATTTAGTCTCCAGGTATCACACACACACCTTTCACTTTTTCAATTTAACTCTTTATAGATTTTTAAGGACTGTTTTTCTTAAAAAATCCAGGATTTCTATCAGTGGCTTCTAAGTCAGGTGACCTGGAAAGTAAAATCCAAATTATTATAGCAGGTTTAGTCTCCAGGTATCATGCACACCTTTTATTTTTTCAATTTGGAGCGCTATGGCTGCTTGTCATGGTCCGTTATTTTATTGTTCAGTGAGCCATTGGATTGGGTTGCTGTAAACTAAA